>JAODAL010027501.1:0-54850 GCA_025379985.1 Phyllomedusa bahiana
ATACAGCCCCTACAAGAACCCACAGAGCCCTTTTCACAATATCTCCACAACGCCATTTCACAATATTCCCCCCCAAAGCCAACACAGAATTCCAAGACCCAAACAAATTCCAAAGCCATACACAGATATTCCACAAACCCCCTCACGAACTCCACAGACGCCACTCACAGTATCCCACAGAAAGCCCCACACGTACTCCACAACGCCATACACAGAATTTTCCCCAAGACCCATAAACAGAACTCCACAGACGCCACACCGAATCTCCACAACCCCACTACCAGAATTTCCCCCAAGACGCCATTTCCAGAATCTCCCACAACGCCATCACAGAATCTCCACAGACCCATACACAAATCTCCACAACCCCATACACAGAAATCTCCACAGCCCATTTCACAAAAATCCCACAGCCCCCAACACAGAAACTTCCACAGCCATTTCACAGACATCTCCCAACGCCATTACACAGAATCCCCAGACCCCCCATTTCCAAATCTCCACAACGCCATACACAGTACTCCACAAAGCCTTAACCCAAATTCCAAGATTCCAACCCCCAAACCCCCCCAGAAAAAACCCATACCCGATTTTTGAGATCCCAAAACCCCAAACGATAAAAAATATTACCCCCAAAAAATTCCCAAAAAAAAATTTTTTTTTTTTTTTTTTTTTTTTTTTTTTTTTTTTTTTTTTTTTTTTTTTTTTTTTTTTTTTTTTTTTTTTTTTTTTTTTTTTTTTTTTTTTTTTTTTTTTTTTTTTTTTTTTTTTTTTTTTTTTTTTTTTTTTTTTTTTTTTTCCTACCAGACCCATCAGCAGAATCTCCACAGAGCCCTACACGAACTCCCAGACGCCATTACTACAGATACCCCCACAACGCCATACACAATATTTGCACAACCCATTACCAAAATACTCCACAACGCCATACCAGAATATCTCCACAAGCCACTACCAGATATCTTCCACAACCCAAACCCTACACAGCTATCCCACAACGCCATAACAAATCCCCAACCCACTACCAGAAAATATCAAGCCCATACCAGATCAGCCACAGATACAACGCAAATATCCCAACCCATACCAATCTCCACAACCCACACGAATTCCCAGCCACTACCAGAATCCCAACCACTACCAAATCTCCACGACGCCACGCAAATCCACAGCGCCATCCAATCCCACAGACGCCCCCAGAAATCTCCACAACCCACAACAATATCTCACACCATACCAAACCCAAATCACGATACACACGATCAAACCACACCACCAGATATCTCCACAACCACTACCAATTTCTCCAACAACCACACGCAGTCTCCCAACCCAACAATCTCCACAACCAACAGATTCCACGAACCATACCAATAATCAAGACGCCAACAAATATCTAGACCCATTACCAGATATTCAAACCCTAACAATTCCACAACCCATTACACAGTATCCCACAGACGCCATTCACAGATATCCCACGACCCACACCGATATCCACAACGCCACACAATATCCCACAACCCATCACAGTTCCGCCACAAGACCCCACCACACAGATCTCCACACGCCTCACAAACTCACACCCACAACACAGTACTCCACAACCAAACAATATCCACAACCCATAACAATCCCACAAGCAACAAGAACCCCAACCCAACACATTATCCACTGACCCATACACATATCCCCAGACGCCACTACACAGAACCCACAGACGCCACACACAGAATCCCACAGCCCAACCATACTCCCAGCCATACACAAATCTCCACGACCCACACAAATCTCCACAACCATACACAGATACTCCACAACCCACACACAGTTCCCACGACCCAACACAAACCACACGCATACCAAAACCCACAGGCCTACACGATATCCACAACGCCATACCAGACTCCACAACCCATAACAGATCCACACCCATACACGACTCCACAACGCCACTACACATACTCCACAACGCCAACACAGAGATCCTCCCACAACCCTACCAGACTCCACACCCATGACAACGACTCCACAGACCCAACACAATCTCCACAACGCCATACCAGTATCTCCACGACCCACAATACTCCAGACCCAACACAGACCCAACCCATACCAGATCCCCAACCCATAACAATACTCCACAGACATCACAGTTCCCACAGACCCACACACAAATTATCACAGACCCACAAGACACAAGTACTCCAAAGCCATACACAGATATACCAACGCAACATAACTCCACAGACGCCAACACAATCTCCACAGCGCCTACACAACTCCCACCCATACCAATTCCACAACGCCATAACAATATCCCACAACGCCATCACAAATCTCCACACCATTACCAAATCCCAAACCCATTACAAGTAATCTCCACAGCATACAAGTATCTCCACAGACGCCATTACACAGATATCTCCACAGACGCCATTACACAGATATCTCCACAGACGCCACTACACAGATATATCTCCACAGACGCCACTACACAGATATCTCCACAGACGCCACTACACAGATATCTCCACAGACGCCATTACGCAGATATCTCACAGACTCAACACAGTATATCTCCACAGACGCCATTACTCAGATATATCTCCACAGACGCCATTACTCAGATATATCTCCACAGACGCCATTACGCAGCTATCTCCACAGACGCCACTGCACAGATATCTCCACAGACGCCACTGCACAGATATATCTCCACAGACGCCACTACACAGATATATCTCCACAGACGCCATTACACAGATTCCACAGACGCCTACAATATCTCCACAGACGCCATTACCGATATACCCAACCCAGACATATCTCCACAGACGCCATTACACAGATATATCTCCACAGACGCCATTACACAGATATCTCCACAGACGCCATTACACAGATATCTCCACAGACGCCATTACACAGATATCTCCACAGACGCCATTACACAGATATCTCCACAGACATCTCCACAGACGCCATTACACAGATATCTCCACAGACGCCACTACACAGATATATCTCCACAGACGCCATTACACAGATATATCTCCACAGACGCCATTACACAGCTATATCTCCACAGACGCCACTACACAGATATCTCCACAGACGCCACTACACAGATATCTCCACAGACGCCATTACACAGATATCTCCACAGACGCCACTACACAGATATCTCCACAGACGCCACTACACAGATATCTCCACAGACGCCACTACACAGATATCTCCACAGACGCCATTACACAGATATATCTCCACAGACGCCATTACACAGATATCTCCACAGACGCCACTACACAGATATCTTCCATGACGCCAATACACAGATTTATCTCAACAGACGCCTCTAAACAGATTTCTCCAAGACGCCACTTTCACAGATATCTCCACTGAAGCCACTACAACGTATATCTCCACACGACGCCTTTACTCCGTTATTTCTCCTCAGACGCTATTCCACAGATTGTATTCACTAGGTTCGTCCGATTTCGCAGATATAATCCACAGACACCATTACACAGATATATACATGGATATGAGCACCTCTCAGAAACCATCGCCTCCAGTGAGGGGAGAGATGATGATTTGATTATTTATACAGCAATCAGATGATCCAGGTGGAACTTCCTATATCATTCATTAATACAACTACAGTGATTCCCATGATTTTTCCATTCCCGCCTCTTTTTATAGCCCCATCTGCAGGTTTCTCCCTCCCCTCTTTCATAAATCCCTTCTCGCAAGTTTCGCTCCTACTGTCTCATATAAAGCCCCATCTGCAGGTTTCTCCATCCCCTCTATTTAAGCCCCATCCTGGCAGGTTTCGCCCTACCCTCTATATAAAGCCCCCACCTGCAGTTTTTCCTCCCTTCCTAAATATGCCGCACCTGCAGGTTTCTCGTCCTCCTCTAATAAAGCCCTTGCAGGGTTTCTCCCTCCCTCTTATATAAAGCCCCATCTCGGTTTTTTCCCTCCCATCTATATAAAGCCGCACCTGCAGGTTTCTCCCCTCCCTCCTTTATATAGCCCCATCTGCAATGTTTCTCCTCCCCTCTATATTCAAGCCCCCATCTGCAGGTTTCTCCCACTCCCTCTATTTAAAAGCCCCTTCTGCAGGTTTACTCCCTACCCTCTATATAATGCCCCACTGCAGGTTTTTTCCCTCCCTCTATATAAAAGCCGCACCTGCAGGTTTCTCCGTCCCCTCTATATAAAGCCCCATCTGCAGGTTTCTCCCTCCCTCTATATTAAGCCCCCATCTGCAGGTTTTTCCCTCCCCTCTATGTAAAAGCACCATCTGCAGGTTTCTCACCTCCCTCTATATAAAGCCCATCTGCAGGTTTTCCATCCCTCCCCTCTATATGAGGCCCCATCTGCAGGTTTTCCTCCCTCCCTCTATATAAAGCCCATTGCAGGTTTCTCCTCCCCTCTATTTAAAGCCCATCGCAGGTTTCTCCCTCCTCTATATAAAAGCCCCACCTGCCTGGTTTTTCCACTCCACTCTATATTAAAGCCGCACCGCAGGTTTCTCGTTCCCCTCTAGATAAAGCCCATCTGCTGGTTTATCCCTCCCTCTTTATAAAGCCCCATCTGCTGGTTTTTCCATCCCCTCTATATAAAGCCCCATCTGCAAGTTTCTCCCTCCCCTCTATATAAAGCCATCTGCAGGTTTCTCCACTCCCCTCTATATAATGCCCTCTTCTAGCAAAAAAGGGTTTCTCCGTACCCTCTATTATAAAGCCCTTAGCAGGTTTTCTCCCTCCCCTCTATTTAAGACCCATCTGCAGGTTTCTCTCCCCTCTATATAACGCCGCATCTGCAGGTTTCTCCCTCCCTCGATATAAAGCCCACTTCTGCAGGTTTCTCCCTCCTCTATATATAGCCCCATCTGTGGTTTTTCCCTCCCTCTTTATAAAGACCCCATCTGCAGGTTTCCTCCTCCCACTTATATAAAGCCCCACTCTGCTGGTTTCTCCCTCCCTTATATTAAGCCCCATTGCAGGTTTCCTCCCCTCTATTTTAAAGCCCATCTGCAGGTTTCTCCCTCCACATCTATATAATGCCCCATCTGCAGGGTTTCTCCGTCCCCTCTATTATGATGCCCCATCTGCAGTTTCTCCTCCCCTCTTTTTAAAAGACCACATCTGCAGGTTTCTCCGTCCCTCTATATAAGCCCCATCTGCAGGTTTCTACCCCCTCCCTCTATTTGAAAGCCCCAGCTGCAGGTTTCTCCCTCCATCTTATAAAAGCCCTTTGCAGGTTTCTCTCACCTCTATATAAGCCCCATCTGATAGGTTTTTCCCTCCCCTCTATATAAAGCCCCACCTGCAGGTTTCTCTGTCCCCTCTATATAAAGCCCCGTCTGCAGGTTTCTCCCTCCCTCTATATAAAGCACCATCTGCAGGTTTTTCCCTCCCCGTCTGATATAAAGCCCCCACCTGCAGGTTTCCGCTCCCTTCCTATTATAAGCCCATTCTGCAGTTTCTCCCTCCCTTTATATATTGCCCAATCTGTGGTTTTTACTCCCCACTGTGTAAAAGCACCTTCTGCAGGTTTCTCCCTCACCTATTTATTATAAAAGCCCCATCTGCAGGTTTCTCCCTCCCATCTATATAAAGCCACGTTCTGCTGGTTTCTCCATCCCCTCTTATATTAAAGCCCCTTCTGCAGGTTTCTCGTCCCCTCTTTTTATAAAGACCCTTCTGCAGGTTTCTACTCCCCTCTATTTAATGCCCCCACCTCTATGCAGGTTTCATCCCTACACCTCTATATTATGCCCACTGCAGGTTTTTCCCTCCCCTCTTTATAAATGCCCGCACCTGCAGGTTTCCTCGTCCCTCTATATTAAAGCCCCATCTGCAGGTGTCTCCCTCCTCTTCTTGATTAGACCCTTCTGCTGGTTTTTCCCTCCCACTCTATGTGCTAAAGCCCCTTATGCAGGTTTCTCCCTCCCATCCTATATTAATGCCCCCCCATCTGCAGGTTTCTCCTCCCCTCTATATTAAGCCCCATCTGCAGGTTTCTCCGTCCCCTCTATATAAAGCACCACATCTGCAGGTTTTCTCCGTCCCCTCTATATAAAGCATCTGCAGGTTTCTCCGTCCCCTTCTATTTAAAGCCCCATTCTGAGGTTTCTCAGTCCCTACTATTTAAAGGCCCCATCTGCAGGTTTCTCCCTCCTCTATTTATACAGCCCACTATCTGCAGGTTTCTACTCCACTCTATATTAAGCCCCATCTGCAGGTTTTTTCCCTCCTCTATATACAAGCCCATCTGCAGGTTTCTACCTCCCCTCTATATAAGCACCCACCTGCAGGTTTCTCCCTCCATCTATATTAAGCCCCATTTGCAGGTTTCCCTCCCTTATATATATTAGCCCCATCTGCAGGTTTCTCCCTTCCAACTCTATATATCTAAGACCCATCTGCTGTTTCTCCTGTTTCCCTCTATATGAAGCAATCTGAGGTTTCTCCGTCCCCTCTTTTTAAAGCCCCACTGCTGGTTTCTCCGTCCCCTCTGATATAATGCCCATCTTGCTGGTTTTCTCCTCCCTCTATATAATGCCCCATCCGGCGGTTTCTCCCGCCTTATATAAAAGCCATCATGCAGGTTTCTCTCCCTCTATATATAGCCCCATCTGCAGGTTTTTCCTCCCCTCTATCTATAAGGCCCCACCTGCAGGTTTCTCTGTCTCCTCTATATACAGTCCCTTCTGCCTGGTTTCTCCCTCCCTCTTATATTATGCCCTTCTGCCAGGGTTTTCTCCCCTCACTCTATATATTAATGCCCTCATGCAGGTTCCCGTCCTTTCTATATTAAGCCCCATCTGCAGGTTTCATATCCCATACCTTTCTTTTAATGCCCCATTGCTTGGTTTTCCCTACCCACTATATAAAGCCCCTTATGCAGGTTTCTCCTCTCCCACTCTATATTAAAAGCCACATATGCAGGTGTCTCCTCCCTCTATTTATAGCCCCAATCTGTGGTTTCTCCATCCACATCTATATAAAGCCCCATCTGCAGGTTGTTCCCACTCCCCTCTTTATTAAGGCACTCCGAATCTGTCAGGTTTCTCCTCACCTCTATATTAAGGCCCCTTCTGCTGGTTTCTCCTCACCCTCTATATAAAGCCCTATTGCTGGTGTCTACCTCCCTCTATATTAAATGCCCATCTGCAGGTTTCTCCCTCCCCTCTATTATAAGCCCCTTCTGCTAGGTTTCTCCATATATTCTATATATATGCCCCATGTCGCATGGTTTCTCCCTCCTCTATATATTGCCCCCCCGGTAGGTTTTCTACTCCCTCTTTTTTTAGCCCCATCTGCTGGTTTTTCCCACTTTCCCCCCCTCCCCTCTTATATAATAGCCCATCTGATGGTTTACCCGCCCCATATATTTTATGACCGATCTGCAGGTTTCTCCTCCCCTCTTATTTAATAGCCCCTTCTGCAGGTTTCTGTGTGTCCCTCTATTTATAAGCCCTATTCTGCAGGTTTCTCCCCTCCCTCTCTTCTCATATAGCACATCCTGAGTTTCTCCCTCCCATATTTTTTTTGCACTTCCTGCTTGGTCTTTCTACTATCTTCTATTTATTGCCCCATGTGCAGGTTTCTCCCTCCCTCCTACTATTCTCTAACGCCCCCACATCATCTCGCGGTTTACTCTCACTCCACTTATTCTATATCCAAGCCCCCATCGCTGCAAGTCTTCTCCTATCCCCTCCTATATATAAGCCCCCTGAGGTTTTCTCACGTCACTCCATCCTATATCTCAAAGCACCCACCTCTCCACTGCACAGGCTTTCCGACCTCACACACGCAATATACTAACACACCGCCCCCACACCATCTGCCCAGGTCCTTACCTCACATCTCTTCTATATAAGCCCCATGTGCAGGGTTTTCTCCTCCCTAATAAAAGCTCCCCCCACTCCTGCAAGGTTCTCCTACCCACCTCCATATATATACACAGCCACACATCTGCAGAGCTTTCTGCCCCTCCCTCCCTTTATAAAGCCCCATTCTGTCAGGTTTCCTTCCACTTCCCCTCTATACTTTAGGCATCCCCATTCTGAGGTTTATCACCTCCCCTTATATTAAGCCCTCTGCACGGTTTCTTCACCTCACTCTATATAAAGCCCTCTGCAGGTTTCTCCCTCCCCTCTTTATAAAGCACCCAATCTGCAGGTTTGTCCCTCCCCTCTATATATAGGCCACCATCTGCAGTTTCTCCCTCCCCTCTATATTAAGCCCCATCCTGACTAGGGTCTCGTTGACCACCTCTTTATAATAAGCCCATCTGCTGGTTTCTCCCTCCTATTTTTAAAGCCCCATCTGCAGGTTTCTCCCTCCTCTCGTATAATAAAGCCCCATCTGCAGGTTTCTCCCTCCCTCACTATTAATTAAGCCAATTATGATAGGTTTGTCCTCCCTCTATATAAAGCCCCCATATGACAGTTTATCCATCCCCTCTTATTAAGCCCCATCTTGTCAGGGTTTACGTTCACCCTCTATTATTTTGCCCCATCTGCCTAGGTTATCTCCTTCACTCTCTGTGATATGCCCCATTTGCAGTGTTTCTCCCTCCCTATATATTAAGCTCCTTTCTGCAGGGTTATCTCCTACCCCTTATTTAAAGCTCCATCTGCAGGTTCCACTCCCCTCTATCTAAAGCCCAATCCTGCTCGCGTTTTCCCTCCCCTCACTCTTTATTAAGCACATCTAGCTTGGTTACTCCTCCCCTCTATATAAAGCCCCATCTGCAGGTTTCTCCATCCCTCTTTATAAGAATAAGCCAAATCTACAGGTTTCACTCCCTCTTTATAATAGCCCCATCTGCTGGTTTCCCCTACCACCTCTATTATAAAGCCCCATCTGCAGGTTTCTCCGTCCCCTCTATATAAAGCCCCATCTGCTGGTTTCTCCCTCCCTCTATTTAAATGACCCCATCTGAAGGTTTTTCTATCCCCTCTATATAAAATGCCGCACCTGCAGGTTTCTCCTGCTCCCCTCTATATATTCCACATTGCAGGTTTCTCCCTACCTCTATACTATAAAACACTCCTACTGCAGGTTTTTTCTCTCCCTCTTATATAAAGCTCCATCTGCCAGTTTCTCCCTTCGCCTCTATTATAAGCCCAATCTGCAGGTTTCTCCATCTCCTTTCTTTATCTCTGCCCCCATGTGCGGTTTCTCCTCCCCTCTATATCTAAAGCGACCCAAATGATGGTTCTCACGTCTCCCTCTTATTATGCACCATCTGCAGGTCTTCACTACTCCCCCCGTCACCGCATACTATATAGCACCCCCCTCGCCGCGCGCACCTCTTCTTCACACACACTACCCCCCTCCTCATATAAAGCCCCATTCATGCAGGTTTCTAGTCCCTTCAATCGATATATCTGACCCATACCTGTCTGAACTGGTGCTCGTCCCACTGTCCACCCCATAATATTATCCAGCCCATAACAATTCTGCCCCCCGGTGTAGTCTCTCACATATGCAATACATCAATCTACTGAAGTGCAAATCTCGCCACCCTAAGTGTACATCCTTTCCTGATAAAGAGATACTTTCATCACCCTCCCCTCTTTATTACTAAGCCCTCATCGGCCACCTGGGCCACTATACATCTCCTCTACCCCCCTATATACGATCACGCGTTCTATAAACAGCTACCCCTATCTGCAGGTTTTCCACGGCCATACCTCCTACTCTTATAAAGACACCATCTTGCTGCGCCCTTCTACCTACCTCCTCCCTCTATAATCAACCTCCTATAATAGCCCCTTCGTAGGCAACGAATCTTCCCCGCACCCCTCTCACACAAACGACGTCGCTTACACTGCTCCATATGCACGGCATCGAGCACTCCACAGGACTTTACGCTTTGCACAGACCATCTCTGCCACGGTTCCTCTCCGAACACACCCTGACCCCCCTTTTCAAAGCTCCATATCTGCAAGTTTCTCAAACCGACCACTCCTATATAAAGCCCCAACTGCAGTTCTCCCATCCCCTCTCTTTTAAGCCCCATCTGCAGCGGTTTCCCTCCATCCTAAATAAAGCCCCTTCCCTGCAGGTTTCTCCCTCCCTCTTTCCTATTGACCCATCTGCAGGTTTCTCCCTCCTTCTTTATAACAGCCCCATCTGCAGGTTTCTCCCCAGCTCGATATAAACGGCCCAATCTGCAGGTTTCTCCCTCTAATATAAAGCCCATCTGCAGGTTCTCCCTCCTTCTATATAAAGCCCCATCTGCAGGTTTTCCTCCCCATCTATTTAAGCCCCATCTGCAGGTTTCTCCGCCCTCTTTTTAAGACCCCCATCTGCAGGTTTTTCTCTCTGACATGAAATCAGAATAAACCTTCCCGTTTTGGTCAATTAGGAACCTAAATTATTTATTATTCCCAATTTGCCAGAATAATGAGGGTGAATTTTTTTAAGCATTTTTATCATGTTCTTGTAATTCAGCAGTTTCCTCCTGTTTTAGTTTTTGGGTGCTTTGCCCTTAAATGCAGGTACTTGGGTCATACAGCTCTGGATCATTCTCACAAGCCTGTTTAGCTGGCGGGTGGGCGGGTGTGCGGCGCTTTCTCGCGATGAGACCCTCCACCTTCAATTCCAAGCACAGATTCCATCCTAAAACAGGGCGGGATGTTGTGCCTTGTTGAACGTTTTGCGGCGGACCGCGGGCGGATACATACACTCAGGTCGGAACCCGTGCAGTGCGGACATGCCCTAGCAGTGCTAGACTTTGGCTGGATAAGATCCTGGCTCATTCAGCTCAATTTAGTCTATTTCCAGTATCATTCGGCCTCAACACAGCTCTTCACTCTCATTGCCTCAGGTTCTGGCCACAATACAAATCCTGGCTCCTCTCAAGCCACATTGGTCTCTCTCTAGCATCACTCAGAGACCTATGCTCAACACAACTCCTCACGCCAATATAGTTTACAGACAAGGCCCTAGCCCGGGTCTCCAACATAATGTGTACTGGAGAAGAAAAAAAGAAGGAAAAGACCCAACCACATTTGAAGTATCTCTTGTACTTCAGGGTTTACAAATGCTTAGCACAACTCAAAATATAGTCATTTAGACCTCCTAGATCACCCACCTCATTATATCTCTTGCCACTCTCCGCAATTATGCTGTATGCTACCTTGATGTGTCTATCACTGTCACTTGCACGCATCACCACGCACGCTATTCATGTTGTCTGGGATTGTTTCATGTTCAATGTGTGTCTGTGGTGTCTTCATGGGTACGCTATTCATATTTTAGAGCTGCTACTTCCGTGTCCGGTTGTTCCGATGTGGAACGCAAGGTGCGTTCCACTGGGTGTTCATGCCGTTTTGCTGGCATGACGAACTTCCGGTTCCAGAAGTTTTGTACCATCGGTGATATCAAGTAGGTAATATCCTCAGTAGTGTATATCTAATCGAGCTGATTCATGTTATGTATATGAAATAGATGTACATTGGGTGTCTGTTGATTATACCTAAAATATGTGTTTGTACTATATTCACTCACGGCCACTCATAAATTTATTAGGTACTCCTGTCCAACTGCCTCCGTTAACATTTAATTTACTTAATCAGCCAAATCACATTGGCGGCAAAATCAGTGCATTTAAGGCATGTAAACTGGTCAAGTCAATCTCCTGCAGTTCAAACGAGCATCAGTATGGGGAAGAAAGGTGATTTGTGTTAGCCTTTGAAGCTGGCTTGGTTGTGGTGCCAGAAGGGCTGGTCTGAGTATTTCAGTAACTGCTGATATCTGGGATTTTACGCACAAAACCATCTCTAGGGTGTACAGAGAATGGTCCGGAAAAAGAAAAAAAACATCCAGTGAGCGGCAGTCCTGTGGGCGGAAATGCCTTGTTGATGATGTGGTCAAAGGAGACTTGGGCAGACTGGTTCGAGCTGATAGAAAAGGCAACAGTGACTCAAATAGACGCCGTTACAACCAAAGGTAGGCAGAAATGAGGCTATCTCTGAACGCACAGTACGGCCAACTTTGAGGCATTGGGTACAGCAAGCAGAAGGAACACCGGGTGCCACTCCTTTCCGCTAGAACAGGAAAACTGAGGCTCCAATTTGCACAGCCTCATCGAAACTTTGGACAGTAGAAGATTGGAAAAAACGTTGCCTGGTCTTGCTGAGTCTCGATTTCTGCTGCGACATTCGAGATGGTCGGGTCAGAATTTGGCGTCAACAAATGAATAGCATGGATCCATCCTGCCTTGTATCAACGGTTCGGCAGGTGGTGGTGTGTCATGGTGTGGGGAATATTTTCTTGGCACTCTTTGGGCCCCTTGGTACCAATTGAGCATCGTTGCAACACCTTGTTGAATCTATGCCACGAAGAATTGAGGCTGTTCTGAAGGCAAAAGGGGGTCCAACCCGTTACTAGCATGGTGTACCTAATAAAGTGGCCTGAGTGTTTTTTTAATTAGTATATGGGTGCGTTTGTTCCACTTCCGGTTCGTCCGGTATTTATATCCTGCTTCTCTGACTTAGTGCCATCCCCTTGAAAACGTGTTAGCAAAACGCGCGTCGGGGCGCACGGAGGTCTGGGCATCACTAGTATTGGATCACAGCACGTTCCCCGGCGACCACCTCTATTGCTGCATGGTAATATATCTTACATGGATATGGGTATCACATTTTGCACTCATTTATCATGAGGTTGGTTGCTTATTTTAGTGCCATTGCATTTCCATATATATATTAATGGTTTGTTGGGGACGTGATCCCAGACCTCCGTGTTTGTATTTGTCATTTTTACCTGGGTGGGGGGGGCCTTCCATGTGTTTACTTTATTTTTTGTATTTTTGTATTTATGTTTTTGCTTTTTCATTTTTTATTCTTTCTTTGTGCATTTTTTTGTAGTGGTTCAACTGTGTATTCTTTAAATAAAGTTTTGGATATTTTTATATGGGTGGCTCTTTTGTCGGTTTTTCTATCTTGAATGGGTAGCCCCATTTACTTTACATACATGTTTTTGCACGTTACCTCGGACATATTGTTGTAGGTTAGTTATATGCTACCTCGGAAGGAGCCAGGATCTGTGTTGTGGCCAGAAACTAGGGCCATTATTAGAGTTAGAATCTGTTTTGAGGCCAGTACCTCTGAGTGATGCTAGTAGTAAACTGATGTGGTTTGAAATAACCTAGGGCCGTCATTAAAGTTAGGAGCTGTTTTGAGGCCAGCACCTCTGAGGGATGTTAGTAATAAACTGGTGTGGTTTGGAAAAAGCCAGGATCTGTGTTGTGGCCAGAACATAGGGCCATCATGAGTGTTAGGAACTGTTTTAGGCCAGTAACTCTGAGTGACCCAGTGATAAACTGATGTGACTAGAAGGGAGCCAGAATCTGTGTTACAACCAAAACCCAGCACCATGATTGGGTGAAGCTGTGTTAAGGCCAGCACCTCTGAGTGATACTGGAAGATTTGGAAGAACAGCCCCTTTTCCTCCAATATACAACAATCTGAGGGGAAGCGAAAATATAGAATATAAAAAACATATTAAAAGTATCTGACTTCTACTAATCTATACATACGGAAATATTTCTAAACAAATACACGTTTTCATAGACCTCACACAATACTTCTACAAATATTTTAAGTAGTATTTCATCCATATCTATCTCCTTGGCTGTCACCAAGTGCGCTCTGCCACACGGCAAGCCCTCTCTATACGTGGCGGGTGGCTACTGTTCATTACAGCCGCTAACAGTAGAAAACAGAGCCGGCTCCAATCCCTGCTGTTTACACTTTAGATGCCAATGGCGATCATGGCCATGGCATCTAAGTAAATGAGGAACGGTGCCATGCATCAATCCTTCCTCTAATCACCCCCCACAATGCAATCGCTGGGTGACGATGGCAGTTGGAAGCCTCATGCAGGCTTCCCTAGATGCTACATATGTACACATTTTACACCCTGCCATGACAGTTCAATAGTACTTCAGTTTGTAGTTAAAGCAGTTGCACCTCTTAGCGGTTCAATGCCTTAAGGGGGACTAGTATTGAAAAAAAAAATTAAAACTACCCCCCCCCCCCCTTTGCCATTTTACAAATAAAAAAAATAAAGTTACACATAATTGGAATAACACCTTTCGTTAACGTCCGACCTATTAAAATATAACCTCATTTATCCCGTACGCTGAACACCATAGAAAAAAAATTCCAAGTGCCCAAATTGTGGTCTCTTCTGGTTGTTTCATATGCCCAAAGGTGTTCCATAATGATAAAGATACAAACTGATTTGTCCCATTCAGAGTAGACATGAGGAAGTGCTGTAGCTCGCAGCAAGAAACGCATAATCCCTGTACAGATCATCGAGATGCTAAGTTATCTCTTAATATTTCTTAATATTTAGTGAAAATGAGCAGAATTCTGCAAAAATTTAAAAAAATATTTTTTTTTATCAGTGTATAAACTTAAATTTGGAATCACCGGAATTGTATCGAGCTGCAGAACGGAGATAACACATCCTATAGAGTGGATTCCATAAAAATGAACCCCCCACAGAAATGGTGCAATTTACTATTTTTCATGTTCCACTACACAAAGAATTTTTTGGGGGTTCCCCAGTACGTTATCTGTTATGATCAACAGCAGCATTAAGAGGTGCATCTTGTCCTGAAGAAAACAAGCCCTCATAAGTCTATATAGAGGAAAATATAAAAAAAAGTTGTGGCTCTCGGAAGACGAGGAGGAAGAAATGGGAACCAAAAATCTAACTTTGATTGAATATGAAATATTTGGGAAATTTTAATTAAATACCCTAATTTTTTTTTTTTTTTTTTTAATTTTGAACGAGGTTCCTGAATTTAACCTTTTCCCGCCAGCGCCTTTTTTTTCCTGCCATGTGTTTTTTTCTCATCGCCTTCCAAGAGCCATAACTCCTTTATTTTTCCACCTATATAGACCGATGAGGGCATTTATTTTGCGCGACAAGATGGAGTTTCTAATGGTCTCATTCATCGAAACATAGAATATAATGCATTATCACCAAGACCACAGCAAAAAAGTTTAGTATAAAAACCAAGGGCGACACGTCAGAAACGTGGTGCCAGTTTTAGGCGCATTAAATCAGTGTAAAGTGCACCTGAAAGTCCGATCCTTTCAAAAAACTGGCATCAGGTATATCTTGCATTGAAAACTTAATACACCTAAAAAGGTGATTCATGTCAAAAAAAAAGGCGCATTGCGCAACTCGCGGCTCATAGCATATCATTGGTGAGATATGCAATGCGCCTATTTAGGCGCATTGCCCGACGAAGGCACATTGCGCAATGCAGGCGCACAGTGCACCATATTTAGGTGCATTACAATGTGTCGTTCCCGGTGTATAATGCGCTTAGTTTTGGTGTACGACAGTCTATTTGCAACAAGAATATGGCGTCACAAGTGGTTTTGGCGCAAAAAAAACTGGCGTTGGCGTGTTGGGACATGTCGCCCAAAATCTTTTTTTAAATAGAGTAAACAAATAATAAAAAAAATGGTTACATTTTATTTTTTATATAACATGGCACAAAACAGTTGAGAGGCAGAAGCAAACAACTGGGAATTCACTAATAGTTATAGTGAATATTAGTCATACAATCCACATATGGGCACAAACGACTCAATATAAAAAATATATTCAGGCAGAGAGAATTTTTTCACAAAAACATAATCAATAAAGTGCAAAGTGCACAAGAATAATCGAGAAAATACTATATAATCAGTGAAAGAATTAGTAAATATACATTAGTAAATATATACCCTGCTAACGTGACACCGTGCAATAAGAGAGCAAATGCGCCACATAATATTAAATAATTCATAAATATATAACTCTCATAACAGTAATGTTACCTAAGTTGATTGCCATAAGTTAGAATCCCTACGCGCGTTTCGCGCATTAGCTTCTGACTCCCCTGAGGAAGCTGATACGTGAAACGCGCGTAGGGATTCTTATTTGTGGCAATCAACTTGGGTAACATTACTGTTTATGAGAGTTATATATTTATGAATTATTTAATATTATGTGGCGCATTTGCTCTCTTATTGCACGGTGTCACGTTAGCAGGGTATATATTTACTAATGTATATTTACTAATTCTTTCACTGATTATATAGTATTTTCACGATTATTCTTGTGCACTTTGCACTTTATTGATTATGTCTTTGTGAAATAATTCTCTCTTCCTGAATATATTTTTTATATATTGAGTCGTTTGTGCCCATATGTGGATTGTATGGCTAATATTTACTATAACTATTAGTGAATTTCCAGTTGTTTGCTTTGCCTCTCAACTGTTTTGTGCCATATGTTATATCAAACAAATTTTTAACCAATTTTTTTTTATTATTTGTTTAGTCTATTTAAATATTTGGTTTTTATACTAAACTTTTTTGCTGTGGTCTTGGTGATAATGCATTATATTCTATGGTTCGATGAATGACACCATTAGAAAGTCCATCTTGTCCCGCAAAATAAAAGCCCTCATCGGTCTATGTAGGTGAATAAATTAAAGAAGTTATGGTTTTTGGAGAAAAAACTTGGTGCTAATGCTGATTTGTGGTTGATCCAGTTTTTACTTAGTGTGCTTTTGTTGTGTGAGTACATAGAATATAATGGAAAACCGCAAAAAAAAACTCCAAGTGGGGCAAAATGTGAAAAAAAAAAAACCTGGGCCATGTTTGCAGGTATTTGTTTTTATGGAGTTCGCTCTTTGGTATAAGTGATGTTGTGATCTGTGTCCTACAGGTTGTTGCAATTACGGCCATACCAAACATGTAGGATTTTCGATATGTATTAGTATGAGTGGTTTTATCACTTCCTGGGGCAGGACATGATAAAACAGGAAACATGGCAGCCGTCAGAACACCTTCATCTGCCATGTTAATCAGTCTCCCATGGGGGATTCCACGGGGAGTGAGAAACGGTGCATGTTTCTCATTGATTTAGACACCACGGCCACAATCACCATGGCATCTAAAGGGTTAAACAGCAGGGAATGGAGCCAGCTCCATTCTCTATGCTACAAGTGGGTGTCAGCTGAAATTTTCAGTACCCACCTGCCTTCAATGTAGCGGGGTTACTGAGTAGAACCTTACTGGACCCAGGACATATGGGTATGTCCTGTGTCAGGGGTTAAAAAGACTGATCAGTCACATATAGGGTAGACCTGAGGAAGTGATATAGCAAGAAGCGTGAAACGCATAATCTTTATACAAGTTATTTCTTGATATTTAATTATGTTTTTATGTATGTTTGTAAGAGTCTATGTTGTTTCAATAAATCCTGTTTTCTACAGCTATGTGGTAGCTTATAGCATAATTGCTATATGCTTTTTTTTATATCTAGGGCCCTAAACTCTGAGACCTTTCCCACTTTTACTAGCCTGAATCTCCCAATATCACTCAGAGGTGCTGGACTCAACACAGTTCCTACTGTCATAGTCCTTTATTTTGGGTGCAACACAGATCCTGGCTCATTCCAAGCCCCAACAGTCTCTTTCTAGTAATACTCAAAGATGCTGTGCACAGCACAATTGCTCACTCCAATATAATTCACTGGCAAATCCTTAACCCAAATCTTCCATTATTGCTTAGGTTAACACAGCTCCATCTGCTCATGGTCGTAGGTTTTGGTTGTTACACAGATCCTGGTTCCCTTCAAGCCACATGAGTTTATTGTTACGGAGGTGGTAGTGGATCCACTGGACCACCACAAGCGATGATGTAAGCCATGCCAGGGAACGGAATCTAAGTAGGTCCGGTTTTCACCAGAGCCCGCCGCAAAGCGGGATGGACTTGCTGCGGCGGATTGCTACCAGGTCGCTACCCCTGACGTGACTTGCTTGCGGTGGCAGCCGAGGTGTTGCGTGGTACAAAATCGTCAGGAAGGCTCGTAGACGGGGACAGGCAGAAGGTCAGGACAGGCGGCAATGGTTCGTGGTCAAGGGACGGAGGCAGAAGGTACGGTACACGGTAAACGGAACAAGACACTTTAGGAACGCTTCCTCTCAGGCACAAGGCACTATCGATTCGGGAAAGGTGCTGGGGAAGAGGCAGGGCATAAATAGGGTCCGTGCCCGGTGAGAACCAATCACCGGCGCACTGTCCCTTTAAATCTCCCGGCAGTGCCGCGCGCGCTCTAGAGGGCGCGCGTGCACCCGGCCGGCAGCAGGAGCGCGCGCCAGGATGGGACCAGGAGCGTGGACGGGTAAGTGCGCTCCAGACGTGCCGGGGTGTCTGCGGCCCGAGCGTCGGGCCGCGGCACCGGCCGCAACAGGAGGTGCTGCGGCGTTGCGGGTGTGCCTGCGACCCAACACGAGGGTCGCAGGCACACCCGTAACATTTATTACTGGGTCACTTAGAGGTGCTGGCCTCAAAACATCTCGTAACTCTAATGATGGCCCCAGGTTCTGGCCATAACACAGATCATGGCTCCTTCCAACCGATATCAGTTTATTAATGGGTCACTCAGAGGTGCTGGCCTCAAAACCGTTCCTAACTCTAATGATGGCCCTAGTTTCTTGCCACAACACAGATCATGGCTCCTTCCAAGCTACATCAGTTTATTACTGGTATTGCTCAGAAGTGCTGGCCTAAAAACTGCTCCTCACACTCATGATGGCCCCAGGTTCTGGCCACAACACAGATCATGGCTCCTTCCAAGTCAAATTAGTCTCTGTCTAGTATCAATCAGAGTTGCTGACCTCCACACAGTTCCTTATTCTCATGGCTCTAGGCTTCGGCCACAACTAAGATCCTGGCTTTGTTTAAGCCACATCAGGCTCTTTATAGTATAGTAATACAGTTCCTAAGCTAGATTCAAGTACAAGTCCAACTACATATGTTGTGTCCTTATTGTGAAACTCCTCCTATTTGATTGACCTTTGTGCAGTCTCCCTTCCTCCACAAGCAAACAAAGCTGAATGATCAAAGCCGGGTCAACACAGGGGGAATATCCAGGATCAGTTGTGTTATAGATAGACATTGACTGTATTAGTAGTCATGGTAGCAGAGGGGTGGTCTGATAAAAGGGGCAAGTCCGAGAAAAAATAATTGTTTAAAGCTAAGGTGTGTAACTAACTTCCTCCATGCAAAAATAATCTCACATTTCCATTCATCGTCCATTGCTGGACATTTACGGAGACAAAAATGTGGATGTTTGCACAGAGAGGCGGTGGGTGGTTCTACTCTATAATGATGACGGCAATGTGAAAGACAAAACATGTTTTGGATGGCAAGACATGTCTGTCACACCTCAAAAATGTTACAAATGTCAGGAACTGTCTGGCCATTTCGCCCTCGACTGCTTGTTAAGTCATCAGGAGTTTCTGTGTTATGTCTGTCTTCTGTTGTGTTATTTGGAGTGGTTGCATGACATCTGCTCAGGATCCTTGCTTCTCAGCTGACCTGGCTGCACTTGTAAGCTTGCATTAAGTCTTTATAATGCTCAGGGAAATCTGAAAGTTTGGCCATAGTATAGAAGTATTGGTCCTGTCTAATCTCATGTGTTGGATTGTTCTCTTTTGTGGTCTATTGTCTAGTTCAGTTGTGTCAGGCTGAAGTTTTTTCTTGTTTTAAAATTTAGTCCCATTTGATCAAGTTTTAGAGTGTGTACTTCTTGAAAATAATTGATTTGGAGTTTGTCTAGTTTCTTCTGGACCCTGCCTGGGACTTGCTGGGTCCAAGAGCTGCTTTCTCTATTAGGGTCCATTGTAACTTACAGACATTTTGAGGGAAAGGCTTTAGGATGCCAGGAACAGGGATAGAATGAGGGGCTATTTTTCTCCTGTTCTTAGAGTGTAAACTGTTCCATTTCAATCTTCACTAAACCGTGGTGTTTGTCTAGTTTCTAATAGGCCCTGTCCAGTTGCTGGGTCTGAGAGCTGCTTTCTGTTTTAGGGTCAGTTGTAGCTTAAGGATATTTTTAGGGAAAGGTCTTTTGTCAGAGATGGAGGTTCTGCTGTTAGACACAGGCAGAGAGCGAGCTTAGTGGGAAGAATAATGGACAGTCAGCTAGGGACAGTTATCACTATTAGTCTGGGCCCTGCCTGAGACTCGATAGGTCCTAGAACTGCTTACAGTACTAGGGTTAGTTGTAAGTTAGGGACAATTTGAAGGAAAGGCTTTAGAGTGTTAGGCACAGATATAGGGCCAGTTTTGGGGGAAGAATAAGGGCCAATTAGCTATGGAAAATTATCGATATTAATCTTATTCCTAAAGTGGACATTTGAATCTTCATCAAACCATAGCGTTTGTCTACTTTCTGCTGAGCCCTGCAATCTCCATTAAACTGTGATGTTTGTTTACTTTCTGTTGGGCCCTGTTCAGGACTTTCTTGGTCCTAGAGCTTCTTTCTATATTAAGGTCAGTTGTAGTTTAGGGACATTTTAAGGGAAGTGTGTTAGGGTTATGTCAGGGATAGATTTTCAGTTGTTAGGAAGAGCTGTAGGTTGATCTTTAGGACAGATATTGGTATTTATCTTCCCTTTCTGGAGTGAACCCACATTTGAATCTTCACCAAACTGTGCATCTATCTTCACCCACCCATTGTCTGTTGATTGATACATGCATCGTATTACTATTTGATGTGACTGCTGGTGAAATTCCCTGTTTGCTTGTTATAGTTTGTAGTCCATCAGTGTTGTTACAGAAATAAGGACACTCTCAATCAGCTTATCCCTAGGGATGGGTGGGTTATGACCAAGGAACTGTGTGAAGAGCTGAACATCTGCTTCAATGTGTCGGAAACAATGACTGCAACGTTGCCATCATCACAGCTGTGAATTAGAGCCATCTTCACTGGAGTTTGTTTATGGTCGGCAGGTATCCACACTCAAGGGTGGTGACCACGTCGAAAAATGGTGTTTGTGTGGCAGAGAACGTTCTCCATGATGTTACTGTGCTCTTTGCATGTTGTGAAGTTTACAGGCCAATAATCAGAGACATTAGTGTCCGCTCGACCCTTGTACTATTGCACAGATATTGACACAGATGCTATTTTATCTGGACCGCGGCCAGTGGCTGTTCTTCTACTTTCTAACATAGAGGTCAACAAGCTTATGCACATTGTAGGAACCTAACCATAGGAAGCTGAATGAGAACCAATGATGGAGATGCTGGTAACGTTGGTGCTGGTCTGTTCTGGAGACATATCCAAGCTCTCTAACAGAATTTACAAGGGAGCGAAGCTGATAAGGTCTTCTAAGTCCAGCTTTGTAGTTCTGGCCATCAAGTGCACCTCGGCTGCCACCGGTTCACCCTCCTTATCCCTCCACCATCCCCGAATCTGGTTTCCACTCATCTGTTCCTAGTTGGACTCCTTCCATGTGGACAACTTTGTATATTACAATTAATTGACCCTTAGTATTTATTTTATTCGCTTATATAGCGCCGTTATATCCTGTGGCGCTGTACAGAGATTGTCATCACATTGCTCACTGGAGTTCACAGTCTAAATTTCAGATTAATCCAACAGCATATTATCACAATATAGGGGTAACCGGAGCACCCGGAGGAAACCCCCATGAATACGGGGAGAACATACAGACTCCCTACAGGTACTGTCCTTGGTGGGCCCAGGACCCCAGCTCTGCAGGGCAATGGGGCTAATTAGTGTTGAGCGAACAGTAAAAAGTTCTAGTTTGATTAGAACCTCAAACCCCATTAAAGTCTATGGGAGGAGAAGTTCTGTGCTGAACCTATACAGGTGAGGAGAAGCTGGAATTACCATCCATAACAGTAAAGTGGATACGTGGAACAACTTAGTGAAGACAATTTGAAGAAAAAAATTCACAGGCTAAAATACTTCATTCCTTTCAATGGCTAATTGAAAAGATGAGGACAGCTTGTAAGCAGGGGCGTAGCTATAGGAGGGGCAGCGGTAGCAGCTGCTATGGGGACTTGCATGCTGAGGGAGCCCAAAAGCCCCTTTGACACATAGGAGATTTGGAGACGGTGTGTTATACAATTACTGAACCCCCAAAACTGGAAAAACAGAACTTTTGGGCGCTGAGTATGATTTAGCAAATCCAAGCACTCTGTATAATATATCCATGTATATGAGAGTTAGGTGTTATGTGAGCCTGCAAATGTCACCAAATAACAGCTTCTGGGTGTGGGAAAAAAATGCCGCCAGCAATACCAAACTCCCTAATTTATTGCTGTCTATGGAGAGGAAAATGCTATCTAACCAAGAGCAGTCTGTACAGTACAGAGAGTGAGCTGGAAATGGCGTTCACAAGGCAATACAGTGAAATATATATCACATGGTCATGTGATTTTAGCAGCCAATGAGAGCCCTATACCTCAGTGTTGATGTTATTGACACTTCTCTGTGCTCTGCACTGATTGGATGGCGCCAAAAGTGCAGAAAGGTGAATGGATGGCCGTCAAAAGCGCAGAATGGTGATTGGATGGCGCCAATAGTGAAGAAAGGTGATAGGATGGGGCCAAGAGTGCAGAAAGGTGATTGGATGGTGCCAAGAGTGTAGAAAGGTGATTGGATGGCCGCCAAAAGTGCAGAAACGTGATTGGATGGCGCCAAAAGTGCAGAAACGTGATTGGATGGCCGCCAAAAGTGCAGAAAGATGATTGGATGGCGCCAAAAGTGCAGAAAGGTGATTGGATGGAGACAAAAGTACAGAAAGGGGATTGGATGGCCGCCAAAAGTACAGAAAGGTGATTGGATGGAGCCAAAAGTGCCGAAAGGGGATTGGATGGAGCCAAAAGTGCAGAAAGGTGATTGGATGGCCACCAAAAGTACAGAAAGGTGATTGGATGGCCGCCAAAAGTACAGAAAGGTGATTGGCTGGAGAAAGTGCAGAAAGGTGATTGGATGGCCGCCAAAATTGCAGGAAGGTGATTGGAGGCACCAAAAGTGCAGAAAGGTGATTGGATGGCGCCAAAAGTGCAGAAAGGTGATTGGATGGGGCCAAAAGTGCAGAAAGGTGATTGGATGGGGCCAAAAGTGCAGAAAGGTGATTGGATGGGGCCAAAAGTACAGAAAGGTGATTGGATGGGGCCAAAAGTGCAGAAAGGTGATTGGATGGGGCCAAAAGTGCAGAAAGGTGATTGGATGGGGCCAAAAGTGCAGAAAGGTGATTGGATGGGGCCAAAAGTGCAGAACGGTTATTGGATGAGGCCAAAAGCACAGAAAGGTGATTGGTTGGAGAAAGTGCAGAAAGGTGATTGGTTGGGGACAAAAGTGCAGGAAGGTGATTGGATGGGGCCAAAATGCAGAAAGGTGATTGGAGGGACCAAAAGTGCAGAAAGGTGATTGGATGGGGCCAAAAGTGCAAGAGGTGATTGGATGGGGCCAAAGTCAGGAAGGTGTTGGATGGGGCCAAAAGTCGAAAGGTGATTTGGATGGGTCCAAAAGTGCAGAAAAGGGGGTTTTGGGTGGAGCCAAAAGGAGGAGGTGATTGGATGGCCGCCAAAAGGCCCGAAAGGGATTGGGTGGAGCCCAAAAGTGGGAAAGGGATTGGATGGGCCAAAAGTCGGGGGAAGGTGATTGGATGGGGCCAAAAGTGCAGAAAAAGGGTGGTGGGGCCAAAAGTGCGAAAGGTGTTGGATGGAGCCAAAGTGCAGAAAAAGGGGATTGGATGGAGCCAAAAGTGGGAAAGGTATTGGATGGCCGCCCAAAAATGTAGAAAGGTGATTTGGTGGGGCCAAAAGTGCAGGAAGGTGATTGGATGGGGCCAAAAGTGCAGGAAGGTGATTGGATGGGGCCAAAAAGTGCAGGAAGGGGTTTTTTGGGGCCAAAATGCAGAAAGGTGATTGGGTGG
This sequence comes from Phyllomedusa bahiana, assembly GCA_025379985.1. Lineage (NCBI taxonomy): Eukaryota > Metazoa > Chordata > Amphibia > Anura > Hylidae > Phyllomedusa > Phyllomedusa bahiana. The sequence continues at coordinate 23,812 of JAODAL010027501.1, forward strand.
TGCCAAAAGGGCAGGAAAGGGGAAATTTGGTGGGGGCCAAAAATGCAGAAAGGTATTGGATGGTGCCAAAAATGCGGGAAAAGGGATTGGATGGAGCCAAAAAGTGCAGGAAGGTGATTGGTGGGCCAAAAGGGAGGAAGGGATTTGGGTGGGGCCAAAAGGGTAAAAGGGATTGGATGGAGCCAAAACTGGAAAGGTGTTGGATGGGGCCCCAAAAATGCAGGAAGGGATTGGATGGTGCCAAAAGTGCAGGAAGGTGTTTTGGGGGGCCCAAAAATGCAGGAAGGTGATTGGGGTGGGGCCAAAAAGTGCAGGAAGGTGATTGGATGGGGCCAAAAGTGCAGCAAGCCGCTGAAAACTAAACTGAACATGGTGAGTCAAACTCGAACTAGAACTTTACTCGTACGAACAGTAAAATGTTCGGTTTGAATTCTAAAAATTCAAGAAGTTCTACAAGAGCTTAACTTTTCTAGAACAGTTCGATCACTAGTGCTAACCACTGCACCACTGTACTGCACCATGCTAACCACTGCACCACTGTGCTGCACCATGCTAACACTGTACCACTGTACTGCACCATGCTAAATGCTGAGACACTGTGCTGCACCCTGTAACCACTGCACTTCACCATGTAAACCATGACCCCATGGCTGCCCATGCTAAAAGCTGAACACTTGCTGCACCATGCTAAAGCTGGACACCGTGCGCACCATCTGAAAGCTGAGACACTGTGCCCCAGTGACCATGCACCACTGTGCGCACCATGCTAAATGTGAGGACGTGCTCACCATGCAAACCCATGCCCCACTGTTGCACCATGCTAAATGCGGGGCACTTTTGGCACCATGCTGAATGCTGAACACTGTGCTGCACCATGCTAAATGTGAGACACTGTGCTGCACCCATGAAAAGCGGAGACACTGTGCTCAATGCTAAATGCTAAGACACTGTGCTGCCCATGCTGAATGCTGAGACACTGTGCTGCCCTGCTGAATGCTAAACACTGTGCGCACCATGCAAAATGCGAGACACTGTGCTGCCCCATGTGAATGCTGAGACATGTGTGCACCATGTGAATGTGAGACATGTGCTGCACCATGCAAAATTTGTGAGGCACTGTGCTGACCGTAAATGCTGAGGACACTTGCTGCCCCTGCTAAATGTTTGGGACACTTGCTGCCCTGAAATGCTGGGGACACGTGCTGCACCAGCTAAAATGCTGAGACACTGTGCTGCACCATGCTAAATTGAGACCGTGCTGCCCATGCAAAATTGTGAGACACTGTCTGCACCATGCAAAAAGTGAGGCACTGTGCGCACCATGCTAAAGCTGAGACCTGTGCTGCCCATCAAAATGTGAGGCATGTGCTCACCATGCTAACCAACGCACCACTGTACTGCACCATGCTAAATGTGAGACCTGTGCTCCCATGCTAAATGCTAAGACCTGTGCGCACCATCTGAATGCGAGACCCTGTGCTGCCCCTTTCCTAAATGCTAAACACTGTGCTGCAACCATGCTGAATGCTGAACACTGTGCTGCACCAATGCTAAATGTGAGGCACTGTGCTGCACCATGCTAAATGCTGAGGACCTGTGTCCCACCATGCTAAATGCTAAAAGACACTGTGTGCACCATGCTAATGCTGAGACACTGTGCTGCACAATGCTAAATGCTGGGGACACTGTGCTGCACCATGCAAATGTGAGACACTTGCTGCACAAGTTTAAATGCTGAGACACGTGCTGCACCATGCTGAATGCTGAGACACTGTGCTGCACCATGCTGAATGCTGAGACACTGTGCTGCACCATGCTGAATGCTGAGACACTGTGCTGCACCATGCTAAACGCTGAGACACTGTGCTGCACCATGCAGAATGCTTAGACACTGTGCTGCACCATGCTAAATGCTGAGACACTGTGCTGCACCATGCTAAATGCTGAGACACTGTGCTGCACCATGCTAACCACTGCACCACTGTCCTGCACCATGCTTATTGCTGAGACTCTGTGCTGCACCATGCTGAATGCTGAGACACTGTGCTGCACCATGCTAAATGCTGAGGCACTGTGCTGCACCATGCTAAATGCTGAGGCACTGTGCGGGCACCATGCTAACGCTGAGACACTGTGCCGCACACCATCTAAATGCTGAGACACTGTGCTGCACCATGCTAAATGCTGAGGCACTGTGCTGCACCATGCTAAATGCTGAGACACTGTGCTGCACCATGCAAAAAGCTGAGACACTGTGCTGCACCATGCTAAACGCTGAGACACTGTGCTGCACCATGCTAAACGCTGAGACACTGTGCTGCACCATGCTAAACGCTGAGACACTGTGCTGCACCATGCCGAATGCTGAGACACTGTGCTGCACCATGCTGAATGCTGAGACACTGTGCTGCGCCATGCTAAATGCGAGCACTGTGCTGCACCATGCTAAATGCTGAGGCACTGTGCTGCACCATGCTGAATGCTGAGACACTGTGCTGCACCATGCTGAAGGCTGAGACACTGTGCTGCACCATGCTAAACGCTGAGACACTGTGCTGCACCATGCTAAATGCTAAGACACTGTGCTGCACCATGCTGAATGCTGAGACACTGTGCTGCACCATGCTGAATGCTGAGACACTGTGCTGCACCATGCTAAATGCTGAGACACTGTGCTGCACCATGCTAAATGCTGAGACACTGTGCTGCACCATGCTAAATGCTGAGACACTGTGCTGCACCATGCTAAATGCTGAGACACTGTGCTGCACCATGCTAAATGCTGAGACACTGTGCTGCACCATGCTAAACGCTGAGACACTGTGCTGCACCATGCTAAATGCTGAGACACTGTACTGCACCATGCTAAATGCTGAGACACTGTACTGCACCATGCTAAATGCTGAGACACTGTACTGCACCATGCTAACCACCGAGGCGTTTTTGTAGCCCCTGAGCAATCGGAATCATACTGACCGGCAGGATAAAGATTCACTAATTCACTTGCAGTCATTGCCATACAATGTCCTACATAATATAGCGTGACGAGATGCAGGAGGAGGTTGAGGAAGACTCCAGACTTTATATAATTTTCTTCAAAACCAAAAAGAGAGCAGAGCCTGAAATCTCTCTCCACTCCTCATTTTGTGCTGTCCCTGGTACCAAACTTTGTCTCTTATGACTACAAGTGGACCGGTTCCTGGAACCTCAAGTCCCAATTTAAACCATTTTCCATGCAAAAATCTCTGACTGAGCCAAAGTCCAGCTTTGTTCATGTCTTTTATGGAATACATTGAGTAAACGTCCTCAGTGCAGAGAGAAAAAGTGAGTAAATCCTTGAAAATTACCTGGATTTCTGCAGAAATTACGAATAAAATGTGATTTCTTCCTCCATTTGTGATAGAAAAAATCCCAATTTAACCTTATCCGCTCATAGAGTAGCATTAATGTGGACCAAGTAAACAAATGGGTAAAAAAACAAAACCCAAGACAATGTTAATCATACAGGTTACTTTATTCACAATAAACAATACCTTTCAGGATTGGACTAACCCCTTCATCAGGTCAATAAAATCAAGGCACACAATGGCTGTTTATACATTGGCAAGAAAAAGTAAGTGAACCCTTTGAAACTACCTGAATTCCAGAAATAACTGCACATAAAATAATTGTATCTAAATCCAAATTATAGACAAGTTAACTCAACCAACAGTTGTACTGTTCATGCTCTTTATAACGTACATCGTGTAAACATCCACAGTGAAGGGAGAAAAAGTAAGTGAATCCTTTAAAAATTACCTGGAATACTGCATTTATTAATTTTCTAGAATTATGACTTAGATACAAACAAAAGATAACTCAACAAAGAGTTGTTCTGTTCATGTCTTTTATGGAGCACATTGAGTAAACATCTACAGTGCAGGGAGAAAATGTAAGTAATTTCACTGAAGATACCTGGAGTTTGGCTCTAGTTACTAATAAATTGCAATCTGATTGTATCTAAGTTCCAATTATAGAGACATGAAAGTTGACTAAACTGTCAGATGTTTTGTTCCAGTCTTTCATTTAGCACTGTCATTGGGGCTGGCGCGGGTGCCGTCGCCCCCTGCGGCTGCCCCCTGCCCCTTGCTGCTAGGGTCCCCCCGCCTGTTCACTTACCCCTCTGCTCTCCTGTGCTTTCTGCTTCTGCCTGTCCCGGCGCTTAGGGCGCGCGCGTGACGGCTGTCTGGATTCAAAGGGCCAGTGCACCGGTAATTTAGTCAATTGCCGGCCGCTGGTCCTATATAAGGAATACGCCCCCAGCACTCTCTGCCAGATGGTTGGTGTGCGTTGCCTAGTTTAGAGAGTGTTGGAAGTCCTGTCTGTCTACCCGTGTACCAGTCCGTCCGCTACGTTTCCTGACCTTGCCTGTTTGCCGCCTGCCCTGACCGTCTGCCTGCCTCTGACCACGAACCTCTGCCGCCTGCCCTGACCTTCTGCCTGTTCCTGACTACGCCTTTGGATTACGATCCTGTACCACGCAGTACCCCGGCCGCCACCGCAAGCAAGTCACGTCAGGGGATGCGACCTGGTAGCCTCACGCCGCAGCAAGTCCATCCCGCTTTGCGGGGGCCCTTTTGGTGAAAACCAGGACCTACTTAGACTCCGCTCCCTGGCGTGGCTTAACTATCATCGCTTACGGTGGTCCAGCGAGTCCACCGAACCATTACAAGCACATAGAGTAAACGATAAAGAAAATGATTGAGGATAATCCAGCATCTTGAAAAAAACTAAGTATTTATTCAGAAATATTAATAAAATCCATAGGATGGCAAATGACAGATGAAGCAGGGGCTGACGCGTTTCAAGTGCTGTGCACCCTTCATCAAAGCCTACCACATTGAGTAAACACCCTCAGTGCAAGGAGAAAAAGTGAGTGACTCCTTGGAAATAACCTGGATTTCTTCAGTAATTGCTAATAAAAGGTGATCTGTCGCCGCGCAGTGCGCTTTTTCTTCTAATTTTGATAAAAATTTCCACTTTTATCCTATCAGTTCATTGAGTGGCAGTAAGGTGGACAGGTAAACAAAGAGGTAAAAAAATATCAATCCCGCTGCTGGGTAAAACATCGATGTTACAAAGTCCTATTTACAGAGACGTACACGTTGACTAAAGCGACAATTGTTTTGTTCAGGTCTTTAATGGAACCCATTGAGGAAACATCCACCGTGCAGGAAGAAAAAGTGGACGAATACTTTAAAATTTCCTTGTTACTTACAAATGGGTTTTGATTGTTGAGTACACTTGTGTTTGTCTGAAAGTCTATAATACAGACAATCAGACGACATTTATCAGTAATTAGCACAGAAATCCCGGTAATTTCAAAGGATCTGTTTACTGTTAAACCATTCACCATGGGTGTTTACTCACTGTGCTCCCTAAAAGACGTGAACAAAACCAGTGTGTGATGAGTTAGCGTGTGGTTGTCTGTATTTGTGACACAGATAGAATCAAATGATGACAGATATTCATCACGTGAGACCACGGTTTCTATTTAACAAATTAGGGATGCATGTATAGTGCTTTTGCAAGGGACTATTCATGTATGTACTCATGTATGTAGAGATTTATTGTTCCTGCTTGAGGCGCTGGTCTAGTGCGAGGCGGATGCAGCTGGATGCGGTGGCATTTGAGGATACGGGATTTTCTTACATGCCCCCTTTTTGTGATATGGTGGATTGAATGGCTAGCTGTGGCCATAGGAGAGAATCTTCAATGGGGAACTTGTGAGTTCACACTGTGGGAGGCAGGGCTAGCCATAGAGCCTACAGTATTATTAAAATGAGTTATGAATATTACATGTGAAAAAGAAGTAGTTTATGAATATAGTCTTGAGACAATACTAACATGCAGTGGAACATGTATTTAATGGGGGACCGCAGCTCTATTGGAATGAATATGCATATTACATACATAGGAGAAGAGCTTTATGGGGAAAATAATATGACAGTGGTCTATTGTACAGTGGAGTTTATATTCCCAAGAATATGCATATTAGATATTGAAGAGAAGGGGCTTTTTGGGAATTGACAAAGATGGGAAATGTGCTGTGTAATGTGACAAATAGTCTGCTTAGTTCATTCTAGGTGAGGCCCCGCAGTTGCTATAATATGAGAGAAGTGAGTTGGAAGCCCATCACAGTCAGGGCTGAGGTGTTTGTTGGTGCAGTGCATTGGCACGGGCAGTATTTGGGAAGATGGGGCGAAACCCGTTATGGAGATGGTGAATTTGACTGAAGGTTGTTGGCTCATGAGAGCATGGTGGCAGTTTTAGCAGGACATGTTTTTGAGTGTGCGCGGGAGGGGGAGGGGTTTTATGTGGATTCTCTGATGGCCCAATTGGTGAGCACCTGAATGGGGTGTTTACCTAGCATGATATAAAAAGGAAGTGAGCTCAGACCCCATGTGATCGGACCTCTAAGCCTTGATAAAGCCAGGTTAGCTGGCGAAACATGTCGGCGAGGTTCAGGGATGACGTTTTAAATTGTGATCTCTCCCCTTGTCTACAAGTGTCACCTGCTGCAGACGGTGTCACAAGGGGGCCTTATTTTTTTCTGTGTCTATGAGATTAGGGACGACTGCCCCAAATAGTTGGTTGGGATCCCTTTCTGAAGCTAGTACTTTGCTATAGATTTAAGGGGTCTCCTGTTAATAGGTGGGGTTCCACAGACTTTATGATAGAAAGGGAGTTATCCCCCCTTTCAGAAACAAAAAAGGGTTAAATGATGAGGATAGAGATCAGGTTTTAAAAAGTGCGTATAGAGGTTAAGAGTTAGATATAATAAAAGTTACGTTTTAGTGTTTAATAGATAGAGAACTGATAGAGTTTAAGTTTGCCTATGGCAAAATAGTAAATATACAGATAGAATCAAAACACATCCATACAAAAATGAGTGCAGAAATCCAGGTCATTTTAAAGAATTCACTCACTTTTTCTTCCTGCACCATGGAGGTTTACTCATTGGGACATCTGTCTGTTGAGTTAACTTGCGTTTGTCGCTATTTGTGCTTAGATACAATTAGATCACATTTATAGACTAAAGGGACAGTTGTTCTGTTCTTGTCTTCTATGGAGCACATTGCGTAAACATCCACAGTGCAGGGAAAAAAATTAAATGAATTCTTTCCAATTACCAGGATTTCTGCATTGTTTGCTTATAAATATGTTTTAATTGTATCTAAGTCACCAATATAGATAGACACAAGTTAACTTAACCACTTAAGCACTAGACCTGAAAAGGCCTTAAATGACAAGAGACGGTGTATTTTTTGGAGTAGTTTGAGTTTATATATAAACTACTGTTTATTTTTATTTTTTTTTAATTTGATAACATAAAGCATTTTTCTGCATTTGTTTTTACATTTCACACCAAATAACCTGTTAGATTAATTCTATGGTTTATTACAGTTGTGTAGGTTTTTTGAGTAATGTATGCACAATATTTTTTTAATAAAATATTTGTATTTATTTTATTTTGCAGCACTTTTTTTGCTTTTCTAGAATCCCATTAAAGGCATAACTGTTACACTGTACACCTTTTTTTTTTTTTTTACACTTAGTAATGTATTAGCAGAGTACTGTATACTCCTATATGCCAATTCATTACACTGTGTGTCAGTATGTCACGGGCTGCTGTCGGGGTGACACAGAGTGCGCCCTAACAGCAGCCTTTTTATACAGACAAGTTTGGGGGCTATTCTAGGTCCCTATGGCTGGCTGTATGGACATTCCCCAGACTCCACCAGGTCACTGGGAATCCCCTTCAAAGGACCATTCACAGAGACTGCTGTAGGAACAGAGCTGTTAACTACAGAACTGGGAGCCGCAAACCCATTCTATAGCCAGTGACGTCTTTTGGCATCACTGTAGACAGAGAACACGCACCGCCCGCCAACAAAAGACAGGAGGCCGTCATTAAGGGGTTAAATAGTTGAACTGACGTTGGGTGATGCAACAGGACGAGTGAATGAAGTTCACCAGTCCGCACCTTAACTCTATGGATCTGACCTAAAGAAGGGCACTGAAGGCAGGGAGCCCAAAAATCTTCAGGAACTGAAACTCATTGGCTGGGAAGACTGGTTGAAACCTAAATTTCTCTTTATATTCCTTCTCATCTGATGAAGAAAAGGTAAAAAAAAAAAAAAAAACACAAAAAAAACCCAAAAAACTTTAGCTTAGCAACGTGGATCCCAATTCGGTATGAAAAAAGTTGAAACTCAACAGCTTGACTACGTAGGGCGGCAGGCACGGACATGTCGAAAAGTCGTTGGCCGGTTATAAGGTCCCCAATTGACTCTTACTATGATGCTCAATAGTCACAAAGAGGGTCAAATTGAGTAAAAATTCAGGATTTGGAAAGAGAAAATAGGAAGATGAGTTTAGATTGATCATCTGATAACATTATAGCAGCAGATCTCTAGAAGGACCACAACAGCTTTTATACCCAGTAGAATAGTTGACCTTGTTGGATCATTTCCGATCACTGAAGCCATTTGGAGTCGGAGTCCGCAGGTTGCAGATCCAGTAGTCTCCCATTTCATTAGAGGTCCATGCCAGTTGGGACAATCCACCGGGATCTGATCTATGAGGGGGAGTCTTAAAACATCAGGATCTGGTAAATAGTAAATGGAAATTTACATTTTTATTTTAAAATAATCACTTTTTCATAGTTACTATTTCAGATGGTTTCATGCTGGTTTACAGCAGATTGGTTATCCACCTCCACACACAGGCTTCCTAAAGTTCTACATCAACTAATGACAGGACGTTCAGTAGTTCTTAATCTCCACAGACAAGGAACAGTTCTGTGTTTAAACTATGGCCTTTTATTATGACCTTTTCTGATGAACCTTCAATCCAACTGGTCCAAGACTTGGTCTATGCCAAGGGTATCAAACTTAAATACATAGTGGGCCAAAACGAAATTCTTACACAAAGTCGTGGGCCAGCCTTGATATTAAAAATGTCTACAATTGATGAAGTTTTCCTTTCTCATCGGATATACTGATGCTGCTTCTTAGCCACTGCACAGCTTCTCCATTTGGAGTACCCTGCTGCCTGCAGCCATCCTGGGGTTGAGAAGAAGCTGGAAGGGATTAAAATTGATGCTCCAGTTCCTCATTTTTCTCTGTGAACTCCTCTTATCTTGTCAGCCATCTCGCTGCCTCAGGTGTCTCTTTTGCCCCTTAGCTCTACATAGGGTGAGGAGCTACGTATAACGACAGCTCCTGTCGTCTTCTTCTGCTCGGTCCACTGCCTGTGTTACTCATGCGCCAAATACAAATACACTGCAGACCAGATTTGGCCCGTGGGCAAAACTTTGACTTCCCTGGTCTATGCCTTCAAGTCTGAGCCCTTGAAAACATCAATAGGGTTAATACACGGTAACACTGGGGTCAGAGCAGTGGGTCTAATTGGGAAGGGTTAGGGTATGGTAAATTAGAGTCATTCATTAGGTTTCTCTGTTTTAGTCTCACTGTCCATATTTACTAAAGCTTATAACTTGCCATGAATTGTTGACTGGTGGATTCTACCTTTGGGATTTGTAATTTTCTTGAAGGCATCTGCAGCTTGGGCTCATGGATTCCCCTTTACATGTTGGGTCGGCGAGGTTGGCCGTACTTATAGTCATAGAATGGTGGAACTGATGGGCAGTTCAGGGGAACTTCTGCTTCAAGATGGACAACCATGAAAATTGTGAACACTTTAATTGTAGAAATGCTCCTCAGGGCTTGAGTGTAGATAAAACAATTTTCACTTTAACTCCAAAAAACCACAGCATAGTGCAGGTAACCGAGGCCGGGCTCCCGCAGAGCATGGCCCCAAAATGTGTCACATAACCCGGTTCCTGGACCCCAGACGCCCCTGAAGGGGGACCTGGATAAGGCACTTCAAATTCCACCTGGAGGGCCAGGCTGGTTGAGGTTAAGAGAACCCAATCAGTTATACTGGAGGTCAGTAGTACGGATGAATCCTGCCCCTCATTAGCTTCATCTTCGTCCTTGACTTTCTCTTCCAGTTCCAGGCGTCTTGTTGGTGCTGGGCAAACCTGAATCGATGGCTGCTCAATGACCAACCTGGATGAAGAGAAGTAAGAAGTTGTCAGGCTTTCAGGATGAAAGGACAAGTCCACCCATAACCTGGAATCTGCATATTAGGTTCAGTCACTTTACCAAACCAGAGCTACATTGCGTCTCACTGCAGTCACCTCCAGAGCTGCCCTCAAGTCTAGTAGTGGCTCAAAAACTGGTTAACGGTGACTGCAGTACAAGCTGAGATGTAAAACACCAATAAAGGTGACTGGACTATGGCCATCCATCACACAAATCAACAAGACCTGTGACTGCAGCTTTGGAGGTGACAGAAGTATAAGACATGATTCAAGTAAAACCTATTGTAATAAAATTAGACTTTAGATCACATGGTCTAACCCAAGGTCAAATCCAGTCCATCCCATCATTTTATGTGGCCCACTAGAGCTTGGATATAGTGAGCAGAAGGTCCTGGAGCAGAAGTACCAGCTCTTTACTTGGAGGATGAGGCCACCACATGGCAGAGATGGCGGTGCCAGAACCAAGGGCAGGCGCCATCATGAATTTGGAGCTTGGCCACGCACCTCCATGCTGCTCTGTTCAACAACTAACAGAATGTGGCTCTGCTCTGACAGACATACTCGGGCCCCCTATCCACCATCTAATGGCGGCAACCACAATGCTAATGTGACCCTCAGTGGAAAGCAGTCTAACATCCGTGCTTTAGATAATGTCATTTCTTTAAAGTTTTCTACACATAGTTTGTAAGGTTGAAAGAAGACAGACGTCTATCCAGGCCACCATATTGTCCTACAGTGGTGATCCAGAGGAAGGTAAAACCCACATGAGGCAGACTATACATAGAAACCTGTATCCTGCTCCATCTCCAGTCTGTCTCCCAAATAATTATGTCTTAATATTCCCCCAGACATCTGATCTGTGATCAGATGTCGAATGTCCCTCAGGTGTAATAGGTTATTAAAGAGGTGCTCCCACCTTGGACTTGATGGCATATACATAGGATAAACCATCAAAGTGTGGTAGGTCCTATCTCAAGAACAGACCCATGAAAGTTTCGGCTCAGAATAGAAAGCCAGCTGCGCATGACTCTCCATTGTGTTCTATGGGAATTTGGCTCTAACGGATGGTACTGTTGGTGGTGTTGCTGATGTTGATGGTGGTGGGAGTAGTACTAGTGGTAGTTTTGGTGGTGGGTGCAGTACTAGTGGTGTTGCTGATAATGGTAGTGATAGTAATAGTAATGCTGGGTACTCCTTGTGTGCACACACAACTGACTCTCCATCCTGAGACATCACTTTCAGGGGCCTGTTCCCAAAGTAGGTGCAGAGGGTTCTCAGTAGAGGTGAGCGGTATGTAAGTAGCGAACAATATAAAGTATTTCTAAGGGTATGTTCACACGGCTTATTTTGGCGTGCATTTCACCTTATATTTCCCTGCGTATTGCGCGTTATACGTGGCAAAATGCACGCCACAATTACAGTAATCTATAGCTCTCATAGAGAACTATGGATTACAACTCGTCCCCTCGCACGTACAATACAATCGTATTGTACGCGTGGGGAGATAAGTGACATGGCAATTATTCACAGTGATCATGCGCCGCGAGTAACGCGTGTCAATGGGGCCAGCAGACTGCCGCCCCCCCCACCCCGTGTGAATACACGCCGATCAGCTCGACTCCCAAAACACCCAGCGTACTGCGGTGCGTACTGTACGCTCCGCAATTATGCCGTGTTAACATACCCTTATGGTTGATAAGTAGTAGCTGGCACATAGTATTTAGGAAATGATACACTGTAACATGGTGAAGAACATGGGCGGGGATTATAAAGCTACTATATACAGATGTATACAATGCATGACATTCCAGGACACTTTATACCAAATATGGTTGTTGTCCTCGGCCTCAGGGGAAAGACCCCTGCATAGAGACAAAAGTCTTAAAATTGTAACTGATTGGCTCTGTGTCTGACTCCTTATCTCTCTTTGTATGAACTTCTATAACTAAAGCTGTGGGGCTTTGCCTCAAAGGAGAGAGTAGATTCCCTGGGCATTGAAAACTTCTTCTGTGTATTTTGACTCTTCTTTCTCAAGTGTGCTATACCAATTAGGAAACCAAAGTGGATCCTATTAGACGATTTCAGTCTGACCTAAATTATTACTTTAACAGCAGCGTGTTTGGCCGTACTGGGAACTCCTATAGAACAGAATGGAAAGCCTTGTGAAAGCGTGACCGGCTCTCCTTTCTTAGACCAATCTTTCGGGGGCTCATTCCCAAAACATTGATGGCATATCTTAACAAGGCTATGGTGGGAATACCCCTTTAAGGATTTACCTTAGTTTGAGGACCTGAACCTAGATGTTGGTCTATTGAGCTTCCCATCCACTGCAAACACACAACAGAGATACCTATAGCGCCTGTGGTACCATTCCTTGCCTTTCTGTTGGATATAAACCAGTCCTGTCTAATACCTACATGATTGTCTGGATGAAATATGAATTGTAAAAAGGTGCTGATCAGTGGAACTTCGTCCCTATGGGGTTGGAGTTATGCTTTAGACAATTTTATAATCAATGTTTAAAGAGAACATGTAGCATTGGGCAGGACTTACAGGAGGTTGGACGAAGGTCTGACCCAGGACGGAGGAGGGTCATCTTCCAAACCTGCCTCCATGTTGGACTGTATGAGAATAATGGCTCATTCCCTGTATGGCGACTCAACTCTTGAGCCAATTCATTTGGAGTTGTGCACATACTGCCCATGTCCCTGGGCTAAGGAAATGCAAAATATTGGACTTCTCGGTTTCCTTTAGTCTTCATAGCTGTTTTGCACAATTTTATGTACTTCTTTTGTTCTTATTTTATGCAACCAAGTAAACTAACTTCATAATAAAGCCAAAAACATCAATCGTTTCGTCTTGTGGCCCTGAAGAACCTGATCACAGGTTACACGATGACGTCTAGAAGTCAGTGGGTACCAGTGAGTATGTGGTGCGTGGTTTGGGACGCCCATATGTGATAAGTGGCGGCAGCATTGGAGTTTGGTGGACTATCCGGACACATGTTCTGCCCAATTTATAGCTTGGGCTAGGGGGGGAATGTGAGATTGAGTTGAATTCACCTCTTATGGTTACAGGTGAAGAGAGCAGCCAGTCGCAGGCACGCATGATTTAAGTTTTTCATGGGTTGGGAGGAAAGGTTCCCACAGTGGATTTTGAAACAATATGTCAGTGGCTGGGGAGCTCGTGTAGGTGTCGGCGGTGGTTGTGGTACACGCATTGGTGGTACAGCTGGTGGGGTCAGGAGGGTTTATGTAGTGCTGTAGTACTGGTGCATGGCTGGTTGGCCGCCCAGAGGGGTAATGGTTACACTGCTATTACTGGTGGTGTACTTGAGAGGGTTATAAGTAGTGCTGCTAGGACTCTTGGTTTAGCTGGTGGTGGTGTGACAGGGTTATAGGTAGTGCTGCTGGCACTGGTGGTATGGCTGGGGGTGGCCTGACCAAGAGGGTTATAAGTAGTACTCCTAATACTCTCGGTTTAGCTGGTGGTGGTGTGACAGGGTTATAGGTAGTGCTGCTGGCACTGGTGGTATGGCTGGTGATAGTGTAGTACTTGAGAGGGTTATGGCTAGTGCTGCTAGTACTGGTGGTATGGCTGGAGGTGACCCGACCTAGAGGGTTATAGGTAGTGCGGCTAGTACTAGTAGTATAGTTGAGGCACCCAACCCTCTATAAATTACCAGCCATGGACAACAAGTGCTCCTTACCTGGAGGTCGGTTGAAGTAGCCGGGGGTGACGTTGGTGGTCAGTAGTGGACTATCGCTCACAAAGGAGGAATCAGCTGAAACACAGAGAACACCATCAATGTGACCAGCAGCCCCCAGACACCAGTATAATTTATAACAGTCACCATGAGAACGGGAGATCAAACTATCAGGAATATCTGACCCCTAGAGGGGCCAGGTAGATACAATAAATGCCCTGGTGACATGGGGAGCATGGAGAATCAGACAGGAGGCGCTAAGGAGCAGGAAACAGCTACATCAGAAAGCAAAAGCCAAAAAGAGAAGCACAGACACAGACTCCAAGCAAAGCAAGAACAGGGGTTAGGAGAACAGGATTATGGTAAGAAAGAAGAAGACAATAAAAAGGAAGAGGGGAAGAGGAAGAGGTGTGGGGCAGGAGGAGAAGAAAGAAGAAAAATAGGAGAAAGAGGAAGAGGTGTGGTCCAGGGGAAGTAGAAAGAAGAGGGAGATGAGAAAGAGGAAGAGGTGTGGGGCAGGAGGAGAAGAAAGAAGAAAAATAGGAGAAAGAGGAAGAGGTGTGGCCCAGGAGGGGTAGAAAGAAGTGGAAGAGGAGAAAGAGGAAGTGGGGCAGGAGGAGAAGAAAGAAGAAAAACAGGAGAAATAGGTGTGGCCCAGGGGAAGTAGAAAGAAGCGGAAGAGGAGAAAGAGGAAGAGGTGTGGGGCAGGCGGAGTAGAAAGAGTAAGAGGAGAAAGAGGAAGAGGTGTGGGGCAGGAGGAGAAGAAAGAAGAAAAATAGGAGAAAGAGGAAGAGGTGTGGTCCAGGGGAAGTAGAAAGAAGAGGGAGATGAGAAAGAAGAAGAGGTGTGGGGCAGGAGGAGAAGAAAGGAGAGGAAGAGGAGAAAGAGGAAGAGGTGTGGCACAGGAGGAGAAGAAAGGAGATAAATAGGAGGGGAAAAATTAAGAGGTTTTTGGGGCCAGGGGGGGTAGAAAGAAAGGAAAGAGAGGGGCACAGGAATGAAGAAAAAAATAGAAAAAATGTAAAAAGGGTTTTCCAAGGGAGTTAAAAAAAGAAAAAACGAAAAGGGAAGAGGAGTGGTTTTAGGGGGGGGGTAAAAGGAAAAGGGAAAAAGAAAAAGAGGAAAAGGTGTGGGAAAGAGTAGAAGAAAAAATAGGAAAAAAGAGGAAAGGTTTTTGGCCCCGGGAGGGGGAGAAAGAGTAAGAGAAGAAAGAGCAAAAGGTGTGGGGCCCGAAGGGGAAAAAAAGAAGAGGAAGAGGAGGGAAAAGGAAGAGGGGTGGTTTCCCGGGATAGAAAAAAGGAGAGTAAGAAGAGAAAGAGGAAGGGGAGGGGGGCGGAGGAGAAGAAAGAAGAAAAATAGGAGAATGAGGAAGGTTGGTCCGGGGGGGAAAAAAATAGGGGGAAAAAGGGGAAAAAAGGAAGAGGGGTGGGGCGGAGGAGAAAAAGAAGAAAAAAGGAGAAGAGGGGGAAAGGTTTTGGACCAGGGGGAGTAGAAAGAAGAAGAGGGGTTGGGGAAAAAAAGAAGAGGGGAAAGGGTAAAAAAGGGGAAAAATTTTGGGGAAGGAAAGGGGAGAAAAAAAAAAATAGGAGGGAAAAGGGGGGGTCCAAAAGGGGGGTTAAAGAAAGAAGAGGAAAAGGAGAAAAGAAGGGAAATGTGGGGGGAAGGGGAAAGAAAAAGAAAAAAAGGAAAAAGGAAAGGGGGGGCCCGGGGGAGTAGAAAGAAGTGGAAAAAGGGGGAAAAGGAAGGGGAAGAGGTGTGGGGCAGGAGGAGAAGAAAGGAGAGGAAAAGGAGAAAGAGGAGATGTGGGGTAGGAGAAGAAGAAGAAAGGAGAGGAAAAGGAGAAAGAGGAGATGTGGGGTTTGGAGAAAAAAGGGAAAAAAGGGGAGAAGGGGGGGGAAAAGAAGAGGTGTGGGGCAGGAGGAGAAGAAAGAAGAAAAACAGGAGAAAGAGGGAGAGGTGTTGAAAAAGAGGAGAAGAAAGAAGAAAAATAGGGGGGAAAGGAAAGGTGTGGTTTCCCGGGGGGGAAAGAAAAGAAAAAAACAAAAGGGGAAAGAAGGAAGTGTTGAAAAAGTGGAGAAGAAAGAAGAAATATAGGAGAAAGAGGAAGAGGGGGTTTCCCGGGGGAATGAAAAAGAGGGAGAAAAAAAGAAGGGGTGTGGGGCAGAGGAGAAGAAAAAAAAAAAGGGGAATAGGAAGGGTTGTCCCGGGGGGGAAGAAAAAAAGGGTAGGGGAAAAGGGAAAAGGTGTGGGGCAGGAGAAGAAAGAAGAAAAATAGGAGAAAGAGGAAGAGGTGTGGTCCCCGGGGAAATAAAAGAAGAAGAGGTGTGGGGCAGGAGAAAAAAAAGGAAAAGGGTTTAAAAAGGAAGAAAGGGGGCAGGGGGGAGAAGAAAAAAAAAAAAAAGGAAAGGGAAAAGGGGTGTGTCCAGGGGGGGTTTGAAAGGGGAAAAGGGAAAAAAAAAAAGAGGAAAAATGTGGGGAAAGGAGAAGAAAGAAGGGAAAAAAAGGGGAAAAAGGAAAAAGGTTTTTGGGCCCCAAGGGGAGAAAGAAGTGGGAAAAGGGGAAAAAAAGGGAAAAGGGGGGGGGGGCAAGGGGAGAAAAGAAAAGGAAAAGGAGGGAAAAAGGGAATGGGGGGGTAGGAGAAAAAAAGAAAAAAGGAAGGGAAAAAGGGGAAAAGGAAAGGTGTGGGGGTGGGGGGAAGAAAGAAAAAAAATAGGAGGAAGAGGGAAAAGGGGGTGGGAAAGGGAATAAAGAAAAAAATAGGGGTAAGGGAAGAGGGGGTGGGGGAGGAGGAGAATAAAGAAAAAATTAGGAAAAGGGGGAAGAGTTGGTCCCGGGGGGGAAAAAAAGAAGGGGAAAAATTGGAGAAAAGGAAAGGAGTGGGCCCGGGGAAATAGAAAGGGGGGAAAAAAGAAGAAAGAAGAAGAGGTGTGGGGCAGGAGGAGAAGAAAGAAGAGGAAGAGGAGAAAGAGGAAGAAGTGTGGGGCAGGAGGAGAAGAAAGAAGAAAAATAGGAGAAAGAGGAAGATGTGTGGGCCCGGAGAAAGAAAAAAAAAAAAATAGGAGAAATAGGAAGAGGTGTGGGGGGAGGAAAGAAAAGAAAAAATTGGAGAAAGAGGGAAAATGTGTGGGGGGGGAGGAAAAAGAAAGGAAAAAAAAAGGGGAAAAAAGGGAAAAGGTGTGGGGTAAGAAAAGAAAAAAGAAAATAGAAAAAAATAAAGTGGGGGTTTTCGGGGGGAGAAAAAAAGAAAAAAAGGAGAAAGGGAAAAGTTGGTCCGCGAGAAGAAAAAAGAAAAAATAGGGAAAGAGCAAGAAGGGGTGGGGCAGCCGGGGAAGAAGAAGAAAAAAAGGGGAAAGAGGGAAAAGGTGTGGTTTCCCTGGGGAGTAAAAGAAAAGGAAGAGGAAAAATGAAAAAAAAATTGGGGGAGGGGGAGGGAAAAAAGAAAAAAAAATCGGAAAAGAAAGAGGTTTTGGGGGAGGGGGAGAAAAAAAAAAAAAAATAGGAGAAAGAGGAAAGGGATGGGGGAGGGGGGAAAAAAAAGAAAACAAAAAATTTGGAGAAAGAGGAAGGTTTATCCGGGGGGGAAAGGGAAAAAAAAAATAGGAGAAAGAGGAAGAAATGTGGGGAAGGATGAGAAGAAAAAGGGAAAAAAAGGAGAAGAGAAAGAGGTGTGGTCCAGGGGGGGAAAAATAAGAAAAATTAAAAGAAAAATAAGAAGTGGGGGGGCAGGAGGAGAAAGAAAAAAAAAAATAGGAGAAAAAGGAAAAGGTGTTTAAAAAAAGAAAGAAAAAGGGGGAAAAAGGGAAAGAGGGAAAAGGTTGGTCCAGGGGGAGAAAAAAAAGAGGGAAAGAAAAAAAAAAAAGGGTTTTGGGGCCCGAAGGAGAAGAAAAAAAGAGGAAGAGCATAAAGAGGAAGAAATGTGGGGCAGGAGGAGAAGAAAGAAGAGAAATAGGAGTAAGAGGAAGAGGTGTGGGGCAGCAGGAGAAGAAAGAAGAAAAATAGGAGAAAGAGGAAGAGGTGTGGTCCAGGGGAGTTTGAAAAAAAAGGAAAAAAAGAAAAAGAAGAAAGGGGGGGGCAGGGGGAAAGAAAAAAAAGGAAGAGCTAAAGAGGGAAAAATTGGGGGGAGGAGGGAAGGGAAAAAAAAAAAATAGGGGAAAAAGGAAGAGGTGTGGGACAGGAGGAGAAGAAAAGAGAAAAATAGGAGAAAGAGGAAGAGGTGTGGTGCAGGGGAGTAGAAGAGGAAATGGAGTGGTCCAGGAGGGGAAAGAAAGAAGAATAAGAATGGTGCTAGAGGAAAAAAAAGAGGGAAAGGGGGAAAAAAAGAAACGAGGGGAAAAGGGGGGAAGAAAGTTAAAACAAAGGAAAAAGAAAGAAGAGGAGAAAACAAGATAAAGGTGCGGAAGAAAAGAAATGAATATAAGTGGTGCAGGAGGGTAAGGAAGAAGAACAAAGGGGTTTTTCCCTTAAAAAAAAAAAAAGAGCAAACGAAAAAAGGGATTTTGGGGCAGGAGGGGGGAAAAAGAAGGTCCAAGAAGGGAAGGAAGAGGAGAGAGAGGTTTTGTGCGCGAGGGGAAAGAAGATGAATGGTGCTGGAGGTGAAAGAAGAGGAGTGGTCCAGAAGGGAAAAGAAAAGGAAGAGGAGAAAGGGAATTCCCACAGGAAGGAAAGGGGGGAAAAAAGTTTGCAGGGGGTGAAAAAGACGAGGAAAAATTAATAATACAGGAAAGGAAAAAAGAAGAGAAAGTAATGGTGCAGGAGCAGAGGAAAGGAAGGAAAAGGGAAAAAGATAGAGGAATGGTGAAAAAGGAGGAAAAAGAAAAGTGATACGGATGGAAATAAGAAAATGTGAAAAGAGGAAAGGAGTGCTGCGAAAGGGGGGGAAAGGGGAGTAGGATGGGGCACAGGGGGGAAAACGAAGAAAAGCAAGAGGGAAAAGGAGGAGTAAGATTTTTTAGGGCCATGAAATGTCCTGGCTGAGAAGGAGGTCTGAGACCTTTTGTGCTTGGTTCTCAATATTTAGTTTAAAAGCTTTGGACACTCGGCCGGCAGAGGACCCGGGTCACACGTGACGGTGCGGTGTAGAGCGTCCATAGCGAAGACAGAGGCAGTGATGCTCACCAGTTATATCGTCAATGCCGGAACCACAAAGGGGAGGGTTTTTCCCCTGTATGTATGAACCCCGCAGAGAGGAGGACAGATTGGGGCAGCTGCCCCCCACACTGTGCCCCAGCTCACATTATCTACTATCCCATACCTGCTCTAATCAAAGCAGGCAGTGCCGGGAAACTACCCTGGCTGCAGCGCTCTTGCTTCTGATTTGTGGGGTGCAGATCTGTTGTGAATGCATCCGAAGCAGGAGGCACAGCATGAACATTGGAGCCTGAAACTTGGAGGCAAAAGAGGAGGTTATAACAAGACTGTCAGCAGAGCGCATTACAGCACAACTTAGCACAAGTCCTGGTGTCCAGGAACAAGGAGCCAATCTCAGAGGTTCTTTTACAGTAAGGTATGGGAGACCCCCCACACAAGGGGGCATCAGGTGGAGTACACATAGGACATGGTGTGGACCTTCTACAGTAAGTGTATGGAGACCCTCAGGCCAGAGGGGGCAGTGCAGGTGGAGTACACATAGGACATGGTGTGGACCTCCTACAGTAAGTGTATGGAGACCCTCACACCACAGGGGGCAGTGCAGGTGGAGTACACATAGGACATGGTGTGGACCCTCTACAGTAAGTGTATGGAGACCCTCACACCACAGGGGGCAGTGCAGGTGGAGTACACATAGGACATGGTGTGGACCCTCTACAGTAAGTGTATGGAGACCCTCACACCACAGGGGGCAGTGCAGGTGGAGTACACATAGGACATGGTGTGGACCTCCTACAGTAAGTGTATGGAGACCCTCACACCACAGGGGGCAGTGCAGGTGGAGTACACATAGGACATGGTGTGGACCTCCTACAGTAAGTGTATGGAGACCCTCAGACCACAGGGGGCAGTGCAGGTGGGGTACACATAGGACATGGTGTGGACCCTCTACAGTAAGTGTATGGAGACCCTCACACCACAGGGGGCAGTGCAGGTGGAGTACACATAGGACATGGTGTGGACCCTCTACAGTAAGTGTATGGAGACCCTCAGACCACAGGGGGCAGTGCAGGTGGAGTACACATAGGACATGGTGTGGACCTCCTACAGTAAGTGTATGGAGACCCTCACACCACAGGGGGCAGTGCAGGTGGGGTACACATAGGACATGGTGTGGACCCTCTACAGTAAAGTGTATGGGACCCCCACAGGGGCAGTGCAGGTGGAGTACACAAGGACATGGTGTGGACCTTCTACAGTAAGTGTATGGAGACCCTCAGACCACAGGGGGCAGTGCAGGTGGAGTACACATAGGACATAGTGTGGACCTTCTACAGTAAGTGTATGGAGACCCCCACCCACAGGGGGCAGTGCAGTGGGTACACATAGGACATGGTGTGGCCCTTACATAAGTGTATGGAGACCCTCAGCCCACAGGGGGCAGTGTAGGTGGAGTACCCATAGGACATGGTGGGGACCTCCTACAGTACGTGTATGGAGACCCTCACACCACAGGGGGCAGTGCAGGTGGAGTACACATAGGACATGGTGTGGACCTTCTACAGTAAGTGTATGGAGACCCTCAGACCACAGGGGGCAGTGCAGGTGGAGTACACATAGGACATGGTGTGGACCCTCTACAGTAAGTGTATGGAGACCCTCACACCACAGGGGGCAGTGCAGGTGGAGTACATAGGACATGGTGTGGACCTTCTACAGTAAGTGTATGGAGACCCTCACACCACAGGGGGCAGTGCAGGTGGAGTACACATAGGACATGGTGTGGACCTTCCCACAGTAAGTGTATGGAGACCCCCAGACCACAGGGGGCAGTGCAGGGTGGAGTAACATAGGACAATAGTGTGGACCTTCTACAGTAATTATGGAGACCCTCAACCAAGGGGGCAGTGCAGGTGGGGTACACATAGGACATGTGTGGACCTTCTAAGTAAGTGTATGGAGACCCTCAGACCCAAAAGGGGGCGTGCAGGGGGAGTACACATAGGACATGGTGTGGACTCTACAGTAAGTGTATGGAGCCCCCAGTCACCAGGGGGCAGTGCAAGGTGGATTACACATAGGACAGGGTAGACCTTTTACAGTAAGTGTATGGAGACCCTCCCCACCAAAAGGGGGCAGTGCAGGGGAGTTTACACATAGGACATGGTGTGGACCTCCCACAGTAAGTGTTTTGGAGACCCTCACCACAGGGGCAGTGCAGTGGGGTAACATAGGACATGGTGTGGACCTTCTACAGTAAGTGTATGGAGACCCTCACCACAGGGGGCAGTGCAAGAGTACACATAGGACATGGTTGTGGACCTCTAAGTATGTGTATGGAGAACCCTCAACCACAGGGGGAGTGCAGGTGGGTACACATAGGACATGGTTTTGGCCTCTACAGTATGTGTATGGAGACCCTCAGCCACAGGGGGCCTGCAGGTGGGGTAACCCTAAACATGGGTGGACCCTCTACAGTAAGTGTATGGAGACCCCCAACCACAGGGGGGAGTGAGTGGGTACACATAGGGCTGGTGTGGACCCCCCTACAGAAAATGTATGGAACCCCGACCACAGGGGGGAGGGGAGGGGGGGATAACATAGGACTGGTGGGACCTCCTACAGTAAATGTTGGAAACCCCCACCCAAGGGGGGGAGTGAGGTGGGGTACACATAGGCAGGTGTGGACCCCCCCACAGTAATGATGGAGACCCCCCCCCACAGGGGGGCTAATGGGGAGTACACATAGGACATGGTGGGACCCCTACAGTAAGGTAGGGACCCTCAACCACAGGGGGGGTGCGGTGGGTAACCCCTAGGGCATGGGGGGACCCTACAGTAATGTATGGAACCCCACACCACGGGGCATGCAGGGGGGACAATAGGAATGGTGTGGACCTCTACATAAATGTATGGAACCCTCAGACCCAGGGGGCGGAGTGGAGTACCAAAAGGACATGGTGTGGACCTCCACAGTAAGTGTATGGGGGACCCTCAGACCCGGGGGGAGGCAGGTGGGGTACCATAGGACTGGTGTGGACCTTTTACAGTAAGTGTAGGAGACCCTCAACCACAGGGGCAGTGCAGGGGGATAAACCCTAGGCTGGTGTGGACCTTCTAATAAGGAGGAACCTCACACAGGGGGGGTGCAGGGGGGTTTCACTAGGGGAAAATTTTGGGGGCTCCCACAGTAAGTGATGGGGACCCTCACACCACAGGGGGGAGTGAGGTGGAGTCACAAACTGGGGGGACCTTTTACAGTAGTGTAGGAGAACCTAGACCCCGGGGGCATGCGGTGGGGGTACACATAGGACTGGTGGGACCTTCTACAGTAAGGTTTTTGGAGACCCTCAGACCAAGGGGGGGAGTGCGGGGGGGTACACATAGGACATGGGGTGGACCTTACGTAGTGTAGGGACCCCCGGCACAGGGGGCAGGCAGGTGGGGTAACATAGGCATTGTGGACTCCACAGTAAATTATGGGGACCCTGACCCCAGGGGGCATGCAGGGGAGACACATTGGGGCATGGTGTGGACCCCACTAAATGTATGGGGACCCTAACCACAGGGGGGCCGTGAGGTGGGTAAAATGGACATGGGTGGAACCCCCTACATAAGTGTATGGGCCTCAACCCAGGGGGAAATGCAGTGGAGTACACAAGGACAGGTGTGGGCCTTTTATTTTAAATTTTTGGGACCTCAACACAGGGGGCCCCCGCAGGTGGGTACACATAGGACCCTTCTAAGTAAGTGTATGGAACCTCAAACGGGGGGAGTGCAGGTGGATACCATGGACATTGGTGGGACCCCTCAGTAAGTGTATGGGGACCCCCGACCCCGGGGGGGGTCAGGGGGGTACAATAGGACCTCCTAAGTAAGGTATGAACCCTCAACCACAGGGGCAGTCGGGGGAGCCTTTTGGACATGTGTGGAATTTTCATAATTAGGAGACCCCCGCCAAGGGGGCATCGGGGGAGTACACATAGGACTGGTGTGCCTTCTATAGTAAGGTTTTTGGAGACCCCCAACCCCCCCGGGGGGGTGCGGGGGGGTACACATGGGGCATGTGTGGACCCCTACAGTAAGTGTATGGAGACCCTCACACCACGGGGGCAGTGCAGGTGGGTAAAATAGGACCTTCCTACAGTAATGTTGAGACCCTCAACCACAGGGGCAGTGCAGGGGGGTCACGGACATGGTGTGGGGCCTCTACAGTAAGTGTATGGAGACCCTCGACCCCGGGGGGAGTGCAGGTGGGAAAAATTAAGGGCCTTCCCCTACAGTAAGGTAGGAGACCCTCAACCACAGGGGGCAGTGCAGTGGGGTACACAAAGGGCATGGTTGGGCCCCCTACGTAATGTAGGGACCCTCGACCCCAGGGGGGAGTGCAGGTGGAGTACACATAGGACATGGTGTGGACCCCATACAATAAGTGTATGGAGACCCTCAGACCACAGGGGGCAGTGCAGGTGGAGTACATATAGGACCCTCTACAGTAAGTGTATGGAGACCCTCAGACCACAGGGGGCAGTGCAGGTGGAGTACACATAGGACATGGTGTGGACCGTCTACAGTAAGTGTATGGAGACCCTCATACCACAGGGGGCAGTGCAGGTAGAGTACATATAGGACATGGTGAGGACCTCCCACAGTAGGTGTATGGAGACCCTCAGGCCACAGGGGGCAGTGCCAGTGGAGTAAATATAGGATATGGTGTGGACCTTCTACAGTAAGTGTATGGAGACCCTCAGGGTGGAGGTTAAGAACATATAGGACATGGTGTGGAGATAAGTAGTAGGACGCACCTTCTGACACCTCACTTTTGGCCACCTCCACCCCCCAGGCCTCAGCAATGTGAGCCAGCAGGATTTGGGTGTACTTCCGATGCACCACCTGATTCCAGTGGATGGCGTCGCGGCTCCGATGGCTCAGGCTGCGGCGGAAGTGATAGTGCATGTCCAGCACGTCCAGCTTGTGGAAATTGGCCAAGGTGGCGCTGAAGAAGTTTCCCTCCACTATGTCTATTCTCAGGTTGTTTACCATGTACTGGAATCAGAAACCAACAGCAAAGTTTACACAGGAGGTAGATATAAACATGTCCCCAGTGTAGCATCACCACAATGTCACACCTGATGCAGCAGCTCTACTGTACATCCGCTCCATCCACAGACATTGGAGCGGTTACCTCTTGGATTTCGTGAGGCGTGTACCCGACCGGCATGGCCTTTGTCCATAAGATGAGACACTCAGGGCTTAGCACCTCCTTGAGGCGTTGGAACAGGAGGTCCAGGTTGGTCTTGTAAGCCTCCTGGTTATTGTCGTTGTACCTGCAGGAGATGAGGACAATAAGTGTCTGGGGTACCAATATGGTGATGAGGCCCCTATAATGGAACAGGGTGGGTCACCTATTGATATCCCAGATGCAGGAGTTCACTATCAGCACATCCGGTTGGGGGCCGCTCTGGAAATCTGACAGTATGCTCTCTAGGTAGGTTGAGTAGACACGAGTCAGAAAGTAGAAGCGGACAAGATGGTGGCCGGTCCGGTACTGACGTACTTCTCGGAAATGAGTCCCATTGTGCATTCCAGTCAGGATGCCGCCCTCTACCAGCATCTCATTAACAAAATCCTTCTCCCCCAGCAAAGAGAAAACACAAATTACTGAACCATGTGTTGAAGGACAAGTGGACAGGACATGATTTTTTGACTGGGGAAGTTGTTGGGTGAACCTTCTGGTTCCTTGGCTGAAGCTAGTTGTTGGGTGAACTTTTTGCTTCTCTGGCTGGCTGGGGCAGTTGTTGGGTGAAGTTTTTGGTTCCTTGGCTGTTTGGTGCAGTTGTTGGGTGAACTTTCTTTTTCTTTGGCTGGCTGCGGCAGTTGTTGTGAGAAGTTTTTGGTTCTCTGGATGGGTGAGGGAGTGGTGGACTGACCTTTCTGATTCTTTCTTTGGACTGGCTTGGCTGGCTGGCCTTGGGCAAATTGTGAGGGACTGTTCTCGGCTCTTTCTTTTGGCTTGGGGTGAGTTGTTGGGTGAAACCTGTCGGTGGCTTCTTGGTGAAGGCTTTGTTGGGTTGTGGTTGAGGGAAATTTTCTTGTGCTTAACTCTGGCTTTTGGGTGGTGGCAGTTGTTGGGGAACTTCTGGTTCTTTGGCTGTGGTAGTTGTTGGGGAATTCTGGTTCTTTGCTGGCTGGTAGGTTGGGGACTTTGGTTATAGTTGTTGGGGGAACTTTCTGGTTCTTTGGCTGGCTGGGTTAGTTGTTGGGGGAACTTTCTGGTTCTTTGGCTGGCTGGGTTAGTTGTTGGGGGAACTTTCTGGTTCTCTGGCTAGAGCAGTTGGGTCATCTTTCTGGTTCACTGGCTGGGGCACTTGGTTAAATTTTCTGGTTCTTTGGTAGGCTTGTGCAGTTGGGTGAACTTTCTGGTTCTCTGGCTGACTAGGCCAGTTGGTGGGTAAACTTTCTGGTCCTTTGGTTGGTGTAAGTTGGTGGGTGAACTTTCTGGTTCCCCTGCTTCAACATCAATGGAAGCATCTTTCCTTCTTTGCACTGGGGGCTCTGTGTCCCCTAACACATGGCTCCCTT
The DNA here is from genome assembly GCA_025379985.1 of Phyllomedusa bahiana. NCBI lineage: Eukaryota > Metazoa > Chordata > Amphibia > Anura > Hylidae > Phyllomedusa > Phyllomedusa bahiana. Next base: position 49,338 of record JAODAL010027501.1, read on the forward strand.
CTCCCTGCTCTGCAGTAGACTTCCCATTCCTATACATGGCACAGTTATACATTACTCTCTGCAAGTCGCCTGGGTTGTTCGAATCCAGTGCTTTCAACTCCAGCAGCTCTAAATTTTTCATCTCCGCTTCTCTACCATGGTGCAAAGTCTTCCCATGTCCACTAGTGGCACCAGAATGTTTATGTGGTGGCTACTGCCCTGTCTCTTCCTGTTGTAGCTGCTGACCTTCCTCTTGATGGGCCGGTTGATTATTACAGCTGACACCAGCCACTAGCAGCAGGGATTGGAGCTGGCTCTGATTCCTGCTATTGAACCATTTAGATGGTTCAGTTACCAGGGCAGCTGTAAGTCTAATTCCAATGCTTCTATTACTTCCTGCCTCATGGTGGTTCTGTTAGATGGTGCTGCAGTGAAGCTTTGTAGACACCTAGCTTAAAACCGGATATGGGATTCACAGGTCAGAGACATGTGGATCTAGATAATGAGGCCATGAAGCCTTCACCCATCATTAAAGGGAGTTTCCCACCATAGATTTTGATGGTATATTAATAGTATATGCCGTAGAAGTGTGATAGGTGTGGTTTCTGCCTTTGGGATCCGCAAGGCCCTCAAAAGTGTTGTCTCAGAATGGAGTGCAGTCACTTGTGCACAACTCTCCATTCTGTTCTATGGGAGTTTGCAATAAAGGGGAGAACTATGTTCGACAAAACTCAGAACTCCCATAGAACAGAAGGTAGAGTCACGCACAGGTGTGGCCCGTTCCCGATATCGGTGTTTGTTTTACCTCTGGGCCCTGCTCCTGTCACACTGCTATGGCATATACTGTAAATATGCCTTCAATGTATGAGATGAGATCAGCAGGTTCCACCATTGGTGAGGTTGCACTATGTAGACCTGGAAGTTGTTGGCTCTGTATCGAGGACCATTGCTGGTTCCTGCAGGTTCAACCATTGGTGAGGCAGTAGGATGTAGGCCAGGAGGTTGTTGGTTCCACTATGAGGACCATTGTTAGCTCCTGCAGGTTCTACCATTGGTGAGGCAGTAGGATGTAGGCCTGGAGGTTGCTTCTCTACAATGAGGAACATTGCTGGTTCCTGCAGGATCTACCATTGGTGAGGCAGCACGATGTAGGCCTGGAGGTTGTTGGCTCTACTATGATGACCACTGCTGGTTCCTGCAGGTTCTACCATTGGTGAGGCAGCAGGATGTATGCCTGGAGGTTGCTTCTCTACTATAAGGACCATTTCTGCTTCCTGCAGATGCTACCATTCTGGAGGTTGGCTTTACTATGAGGACCACTGCTGGCTCCTGCAGATTCTACTATTGGTGAAGCAGCAGGATGTAGGCCTGGAGGTTGCTTCTCTACTATGAGGACAATGGCTGGTTCCTGCAGGCTCTAGCATTTGTGATGCAGCACGATGTAGACCTGGAGGTTGTTAGTTCTACTATGAGGACCATTGCTGATTACTGCAGGCTCTGCCATTAGTGAGGCAGCAGGATGTAGGACTGAAAGTTGCTTCTGTACTATGATGACCAATGCTGGTTCCTACATGTTCTACCATTTCTGAGGCAGCACAATTTCAGGCTTGGAGGCTGTTGGCTTTACTATGAGGACCACTGCTGGCTCCTGCAGGTTCTACCATTGGTGAGGCAGCAGGATGGACTGTAGGACCTTTGGGGTTGCTTTTCCTTTATTACATGAGGCGGACCCATTGGCTTGGTTCCTGCAGATTTTACCATTGGTGAGGTAGCAGGATGTAGGCCTGGAGGTTGCTTCTCTACTATAAGGATCATTGCTGGTACCTGCAGGTTCTAGCATTGCCTTGCACATCCCGCTTGGCCACTATCAGAGAAGCTATTTATGATGGCTGGAAAATGTTCTGCCGTGCTGAATGCACTTGGAAGAATCATCAGTACGGCTGCTGGTGGCTCCTTTGCAGTCATTGACCAAGGTCTTCCCAGATGTGTTGGATTGGAGACAAGTCCGGAAGCCTTGGTAGCAGGTTTAGGCTACACAGGCGGCTCACAGTAGCACCAGCAACAGGCGGCCTGGAGTTGTCCTGGTGAAGAGTGGCTCCTGGGACAATTTGGCTACATCACTGGTTCCAGGCCAAGCTTTTAGTGCCCCGAGATAAGATGAAGATTTAAAGGGTCCATAGGACCAAGGTGACATTCCCTGGTGAAGGCCTCTTCAAGGCATCCCCCACGTGGTCCCCAAACTAATATGCAGCCATCATTGCATCCAGGACTCATCGCTGAAGAGGATATTCCAGTCTCTTGCCGCCCCAAGTATGGGACATGATGTCCAATCTCACTCTCAGTATAGAATAGATCACTGTGCACTATTCTTCCAATCGAATATCCTGCAGATATCTTCGGATGGTTTGTGTAGACACTGTTTGCTGTGGCAGGTGAGGGATAAGGTGTTCAACCTCACTAGCAGTACAGGATGGATCTCTACATGCCATTCTTCCAATGGAAGACCTATAGCTGGACAATTGGCTCGTAGCCCAGCGTCTTGCAGGAATCTTCTGACGGTTTGTGTAAACACGGTTTGCTGCCTTAGGCGCGGGATATGGCATACAATCCTACTAGCTGTTCAGAAGGGATCACTGTGTGTTGGTCTTTCAATCAAACAATCTGACCAGGGGCGTTGCTCAGTAAACGGCGATGCTCGTGGGGCTCCATCTCCATCCAGGGGTGACTGTTAGTGAACAGCGATGCTCATCGGGCTCCATCGTCATCAAGGGCCGATTGTCAGTGAATGGCGATGCTCTTTGGGCTCCATCTCCATCCTAGTGAGACAGCGAACGGCGATTCTTGTGGGGCTCCATCTCCATTCAAGGGCGACAGTCAGTGAAGGGTGGTGCTTGTGGGGCTCCATCTCCATCCAGGGGCAACAGTCAGTGAACGGCGATGCTCGTTGGGCTCCATCTCCATCCAAAGGGGCACAGCAGTGAAGGCCCATGTTGTTGGGCTCCCTCTAATCAAGGGAATTGACGAGGATCACATGATGACGAAGGGCGTGCTTGTGTGGGGCTCCATCTCCATTCAGGGGTAACAGACAGTGAAGGGCGATGCTTGTGGGGCTCCATCTCCATTCAGGGGTTTAAAAGGGCAGTTTAAAGGGGGTGCTTGTGGGGCTCCTCTCCATTTTAGGGGGTAAAAAGGGCAGTGAAGGGCGAGGCTTGTTGGGGCTCCATTTCCCCTTATAGGGTTTAACAGACAGTGAAGGGGGGATGCCCCTTTTGGGGTCCCTCCAATCCAAGAGTGACAGCCAAATGAATGGGGGTGCCCTTTTGGGGCTCCATGTTAAAACCAGGGGTGGCAGACAGTGAAGGGCGATGCTTTTTGGGGCCCATCTTTCCCCTTTTCCCGCGTGCAGTAAGTGAAAGGGGATGCTGTTGGGCTCCATCTCCGTACCCAAAAGGCGGACTGTCATGAACGGTGAGGCCCCTTTTGGGTCCCTCTCCATCCCGGGATGCGACAAGTAAAAGGGGGATGTGGTTGGGTCCATCTCCATCCAAAGGGGGAAAAGTCAGTGAATGGCGATACTTGTGGGGCTCCATCTCCATCCAAAGGGGCGACCCGCTTTTTAGGGGCGATGCTCGTTGGGCTCCATCTCCATCCAGGGATGACAGACAGTGAAGGGGGATGCTCGTTGGGGTCCATTTTCCATCCCAAGGGGGACAAATCAAATGAACGGCCGGATACTTGTGGGGCCTCCAACTCCATCTAAGGGCTTTCGTCAGTGGAAGGGTTGGTGCTTGTGGGGCTCCATCTCAATTTCCCGGGGGTGACAGACGTGAAAAGGGGATTTCTTTAGTTGGGGTCCATTTTCCATCCAAAAGGGGGACAGGAATGGCAATATTTTTGGGGGTCCATCTCCTTCCAAAAGGGGGAAATCAAATTTTTTTGGGTGGTGCTTGTTGGGGGGGTCCTTTTCCAAAACCAGGGATGACGACAGTTAAAATGCGAAATTGTGGGGCTTCCAAACATCCACCAAAAAAGGGGACAGTCCAGTGAAGGGTGGTTTCTTGGGGGGCCCTTTCCATCCAGGGATGGCAGGGCCGTGGGAAAGGGGGAAAGCTCTTGGGCTAAACCCCCATTTCCCAAAGGGCGACAAATGAATGGCGATACTTGAGGGGCTCCATCTCCATCCAAGGGTGACAGTCAGTGAAGAGTGGTCTGTGGGGTCCATTTCCCTCAGGATGAAAGCAGTGAAGGGCAATGCTTGTGGGGTTTTTAGGCATAGGAACTAAAAGTTTTTAATGAATGATTCTAAAGCATGATTTCTTTTAATAAATCAACTTGACCGAATTTGAAGAATGACTCAAGGAATAAAAAAATAATAAAAAATTACCTGCAATAAAGGATAAAAACTAAAGATTATTTAGGGAAAACGAATCAGGCCATTTTTGTGCATAATATGTTGTATAAAAACTTTGAAACCTAACTGGTGATATGTTTTAAAGACTTATGTCATTTTGTGCAAGTCAGAGGAAGCCCCCATTTTAGGGGTATTATTAAAAAAGATTCTATGAAATTTTATTCAGGGGAAACAGACAGTGAAGGGGGTGCTCTGGTGGTCCATCTCCATCCAAGGGGACAGTGACGGGGATACTTATGGGGGGTCCATCTCCATCCAAGGGGGACAAATGAAAGGCGTATTGTGGGGTCCATCTCCACCCCCAAGGGGGACAGTGAAACGGCGATACTTTTTGGGGGGTCCCTTCCATCCCCAAGGGCGACAGTGAACGGCGATACTTGTGGGGCTCCATCTCCATCCAAGGGTGACAGTCAGTGAACGGCGATACTTGTGGGGCTCCATCTCCATCCAAGGGCGACAGTCAGTGAAGGGTGGTGCTTGTGGGGCTCCATCTCCATCCAAGGGCGTCAGTCAGTGAAGGGTGGTGCTTGTGGGGCTCCATCTCCATCCAGGGATGACAGACAGTGAAGGGCGATGCTCGTGGGGTCCCAAACTCCACCGGGGGGACGACAGTGAAGGGCGATGCTCGTTGGGCTCCATCTCCATCCAGGGATGACAGACAGTGAAGGGTGATGCTCGTTGGGCTCCATCTCCATCCAAGGGCGACAGTCAGTGAAGGGTGGTGCTTGTGGGGCTCCATCTCCATCCAGTGATGACAGACAGTAAACCGCGATACTTGTGGGGCTCCATCTCCATCCAGGGATGACAGACAGTGAATGGCGATGCTCGTGGGGCCCGATTTCCAGGGGGTGACAGTCATGAAGGGTGGGTTGGGGGCTCCTCTCCATCCCGGATGACAGGGCAGTGAAAGGGGGAGTCTGGGGCTCCCGACATATCCCTTTCTGGGGGGCAAATCCCTTCATTATTTGTTAGGAATTCCCCCCTACAAAACTTTTTATTTATTTTTTTTTACTCTTCGTATCCTCTCCATAGGACACTGCATTGTTTGTATCCTATTTGTCCACATTTAACCATTTTCCGCCGTAACTTTTTTTTTTTTTATTTCGTTTTCATTTTTTTTTTT
>JAODAL010027502.1:0-54850 GCA_025379985.1 Phyllomedusa bahiana
GTCGTCCTGAAATTTCTGCATCAGGAGCTGTGGGCTACAAGCAAGAGGCACGAAAGGGCGTTGGGGACGGGCCCGGGTTTTTTTGCCGATTGCCCGGGTTTTTTCCCCCTTCTCCTCCCTAAAGGCATCGTAAGGGGGCGTCAGAGCAGACAAAATCCCCTCTTTTGGCCCTTGGTTTTTGGGAAATCCTTCTAAACCCCAACCGCTTTTTTTGTCATCAAAGAGGTTTTCGGAAAAAGGGATTATCCACATGGGGGGGGGTAAAACCGAGTTGCCTTTTGGGGCCCCTTTTCGCTTAAATGTTGGAGGGGATGTGATGATGCTAAAGACAACATTGTGGCCGTGACTGGGGGACGGGGAAAAAAGACTGCTGGTTTGCGGGGTTGCTTTAAAACCACTGAAAAACGATTGGCGACACTGTTCGTTACTGAAATTCAAAGGGCCCTAAACCCACGATACAAGCCTGAGGGTCCTGCATCCGACATCCGCTGGTTTTGGGTGTTGTCCCAGCACGGAAGGAGCACCTTCTCCGTACCTCAAAACCCTCCATGTCCTCCCCCCCCTTTTTGGGCTCGTTTAAAACCCCACCTGCATTTCGCTCCATGTTCAGGAAAAAATTTGAAAAGGGTTTTGGAAGGTTTTGGAAAGTCTCTTTTTAAAAATATGGCAAATAACAGCTATTTTTAAAAATCCCTCAAATTTTTCCAACAGCCAACTAGGTTTTGAAACTAAATGTTTCTTGGGGAAAACCTGTGAAATGCGGCTGGTGGAAGAACCGTAAACAAAATCAACAGTGTTCTTCCTTCAGTCCCAGGGATTTAAAAATTTCCCCAAGTGGGGAACTAGGAATTGATATTTTTTCAAAAAAAATTTCATGCAAGGGGCCTATCTGCCCCAAATTTAAAGTTTTCAACGAGCCCAAAAAAAACTATTTTGAAGTTACACATAAAGAAAATTTTGGTTTTTTAGCAGCAATTTACAAAAAGGGAAAAAATTTGCTATAAAAATTTTTCTATCAGAATTGTCTTAAAAACTTGGCCCATTTAAAAATTTCTAGGGCCGCACCACGTGCAAACAGCTAAATTTTAAAAATATTTGGATAACAAAACCCGGGGGTTTTTTTCACCTATCCCAAAACACCTGCGTGACGACAAAATTGCTATATTCAAATTTAATTTTTCAAGGTTGGGTCTGTTTAACAAAGCTGGGCCCCGCGCCAAAGTGAAAAAAAACACCTATCTGAAATTTTATAAAGGAAAAAAAAATTGAGTTTTTTTACCTAAGAAAAACAAACCGCGGGGACTAAAAAATTGTGTATTAAAAAATTTTTGTGCAAGGTTCCTAAGGGAAAAAACCCGGCCTGCGCCAAAGTGAAAAAAACCCCCTATCTGAAATGTTTTACAGATAATAAAAAAATGGAGTTTTGACTATGAAATATTCCTGCGGTGACTTTCAAAAATTTCTGTTTTTCAAATTTAAAATGCAAGGTGGCTCTGGAACAAAGCTGGCTGCCCCAATATGAAAAAAACCCCTATCTGAAATTTTTAAAGGATAAAAAAGTGGAGTTTGGCACTACAAATACAGTCATGAAAAGTTGTTGTCACTCACCCCAATTGATCCAAAAGGGGGGTGTAATCTGCGCCCTCCGCCAAGCCTGGGGGCGCACATCCACGGCACAAAACAAAAACTTAAGGAGCTAATCCCAACCCAAAAATGAAAAAAAAAATGTGTTTCCTTTATTAAAAAAGCAAAAAAACTTACAAGGATGAAAACATCCAAAGGCAAAAAACACCTCCCCATTCAGAAAAAGTTTAGGGTTTTGGGTGTGCAGCACCCTTGTCATAGCTATAATACAATGAAAAAATCCCTTATATAGCTATTTAGTAAAAAAATTTTAACAAATTACCCAAATTTGTTGCCTACCATCCCGGGTTCGCGATAAATTTCTGACAATGCGGATGGCGTTAGATCAAACATCCGACATGCGCTAAAAAATTTCCCGGACTAAACGGGGACCTATTTCCCGGGGGCATCGCATAAGCAATATCGAGGCCAGCCGGGCATCCATACAGAGCAGTCCGTTTTGTGATAAACGTCAAAGATGGGAAACCCAGGTAAAATACCCAGTTTATGATTCACGCCGAAAGTCAGGACCGCGAAACATATAATGGAAAAAAGGACCATCGATAACATATTAAACGGGGGGGGGGGGGGGGGATATTTTTTTTTAGGCCCAAATCAAAAATTTAGGATATGAGGCTAACATCAGCCGGACCCTTTCCAGGAACAATAGGGAATAAACTAAAACACTAACCTGAAAACAAATTCAAAAAATACGGGGTAATTTAGTTTAAAATTTGATAATACAGATGCCCAAAAACCCCAAGCCCCTTTTAAAGTCTTATTATACCCAATCTAAATATTAATAGTGGAACATAAGCTCCCTTCAAAGTTTTTAAACCACGGGGTACGAAGTGTTCAGGGCGGAATAAAAGGGGCCTTCTTCATGAAGGACCCGTTTGGGTATCCCCCCCCCGAACTGATGGTAATTCTTTCATCCCAATTTTTTTAACCCTTTTAAAGTTTGGTTAGCCTTTCTCAAAAGTGTTTGGAAAATTAGATCTACTCCGATAACGTATTCTTTATCGTTTAAATGTCCAAAAACGCACCTTCATTTCCTAGATGTACCCCAAAAAAATATAGGTTGAAAATAGTGCACTGTCCCAAAATATACCCTTTAAGGGAATTACAATTATAAACTTTTAAATACTATAGTTTTTGGTGTTAAATGTCAAAAAAATTTTTTTAAAGGAGTATAAATCCTGGCCATGGTTTCCCCACTTTTATAGAACCTTTATTTTCACCATGAGGTTGCAGCTATCAATTGATATTACTTTAGGCGAGATTAAATTCCCCAAGGGGCCGCTTTTCTAGAAAAACATGAACACCTTTTGATAGCATTTTTTCCCAGTACGGACCCTCAAATAGTAAGGAAAAGTATTTCGAAAAATTCTTTTTATTTAGAAAATTGTGGAGTGAAATTAGAACCATGTGGGTCCCAACCACCCCTGGGATTTTCTTCTGTCACCCTTATTAATTAGATGGCCCTGTCCTTTGAATCTATATAGACAAGCTCATCTCAACACATTTTCGGGTACCCGTTTGGATAATCTATTCTGTTGGGGACACTCCTCTTGAATTCCCCCCTCCTACTCATTTCTCTTAGCCAAACCCTCTCACCTATAGGTATGGCCCCATGCACATGCCCTTTGGGGGGGAAATTTTTTCATGTAAATGTTTACCGCTGTACTCTTACATAAGATAGTTTCAATAATGCCTTCTGGTCCCCTTGAGGGTGAGATCCCAAAAAATTTAATTTTATCAGTAGCAGTATGTGTGAACCCTAAATTTAAAAAAATTGTTATTAAGAAAAAGTATGAAGTCAGGGATGGCGTCATCTCCCCCCATTGAACAGGGGGTCATCAATGTACCTGCCATACATGAAATGGGCTCCAAAAGGGGTTTCCGGGGGATAAATATATAGGTGCTCCCCCCAGGCCATGACCCAAATTGGCCAGGGGCGGGGACCCCCTTTCGCAAAAAAATTCCATTGAATAAAAAAAATTATGGTTATTTTCAAATTCTGTCAAGTTTGTAAATTCAAAAACCCCTGTGGGTATTCTGTATAAAGAGAGATGAAACTTAAGCCCGACAAAGGGTACGGGCAGGGGAAAACTGGAAAACAAAGTTTTACGTGCATGTTGGCCATGCCCTGTTCTGACCCCAAAAGATAGACTCCCCAAACCCCGAGGACTTCCCCTTTGGGGGTTCCCCCAGATAACCCGGGGGACCACCCAAAAAGGCTTTAGGGTGCCATCTAGCCATTTGGCAAAGCCTTTCCATAAGGGGAAACCCATACCCGGACAATTGGTCTCATGGGGGGGTGAAACAATCCCTTTGGATTTTGGGAGTCCATAAAGGATAGGCATCACTGGGAAATTTTAAATTTAAAATGTAATTACTTGCTTCTGACAAATACCCCAATACTCAAACTTCTTTAGAGAAAGGGTAATTGGTTTGAAAATTTACTGGGGGGGTCACTTTTTTAAATGCGATAGGTTTTGGGGCCCCACAACTTTCCCGAATGCGTGAACATACTGTGTTTATCCATAAGGACTAAGTTCCCCCCTTATAGCCATCTTTATGCTAATCCAATTTTCTCTTAAATTTATCTAATCCCCTTTTTTATCCCTTTTAAATTACTAAAAATTAGGGCCCAAAAATACATTTTTTGATAAGGCTTTGAGATCCCTCTCTACCAAAAAATTAGAACCTGTCCCTAAAAAGGAGCACGAGAGCAAACGGGTAAAAATCCGGGTTTTGGAAAAAGGAAGAACAGAAGCCCCCTGCAGGCATTGCTGCACAGCCGATCCTGTAAACCCTAAGAGTAATAAATTGCCATTTCCTTTAAAGTTAAATCTCTATATTCATTTTAAAGTGGATCAACAAAGGGGGTATGTCACATTCAGTCAGCTCTTCTGAGACATCAAAAAAATGGCGTTTGAGGGTTAACAACCTAACAAACCTATTAACGTCCTTAATAGCAGTTGCTGATGACAACATTTGTGGCCGTGACTGGGAGGATGAGGAGGTAAGACTGCTGGATGCAGGTTGAAATTACCACTGAAGAACAGTTTTGGCGACGCTGTTCGTTACTGAAATTCAAAGGGCCCTGACCCAGCGATGACAACCCCTGACGGCCTTTGCATCCGACATCCGCTGGCTTGCGTGTTGTCGCCAGCACGGGAAAGGAGCACCTTCTCTCGTACCTCTCCCCCTCCATGTCCTACCCCCCTCTTTGCTCGCTTACCCACCTGCATTTCCGCTCCATGTTCAGTAAAGATAAAAATTTGAGAAGGTATGGAAGAGTTTTGGAAAGTCTCTTATTAAAAGTTTGGAAAATCACAGCTATTTTTAAAACCCCTTTCTAATTTCCTACAGCCAACTAGGATTAGAAACTGAAATGTTTCTTGCGAATACCTGTGAAATGCGGTCTGGTGGAAGAACCGTAAGACGAAATCAACAGTGTTCTTCCTTCAGTCCCAGGGATTTACAAATGCCCATTAGGACTAAGAATTGATAGTTTTCAACAAAATATCATGCAAGTGCGCTATCTGCGCCAAAATGAGATTCAACGAGCCCAATAAAACTATCAGAAGTTAAAAGGATGAGAAATTGTGTTTTTTTGCAGCAATGACAAATGAGAACATTTGCTATAAAATTTTTCTATCAGAATTGTCGTACAACTTGGCTATTTAAAAATACTAGGGCCGCACCACGTGCAATACAGCTATTTAAAAACTATGTGGATAACAAACGGTGGTTTTTGCACCTATCAATACACCTGCAGTGACGACAAAATTGCTGTATTAAAATTTAAATTTGCAAGGGGCTCTGTGAACAAAAGTCTGGCCTGCGTCAAAGTGAAAAAAAACCTATCTGAAATGTATACAGATAATAAAAGTGAGAGTTTGCACTATGAAATATACCTGCGGTGACTACAAAATTGCTGTATTCAAATTTAAGTGCAAGGTGGCTCTGTGAACAAAGCTGGCCTGCGCCAATATGAAAAAAACACCTATCTGAAATGTATACGGATAATAAAAGTGGAGTTTGGCACCTATCAAATACACCTGCAGTTACTAGAAAAGATCTGTATCCTAATATAAGTACAGGCTGCACAACATACAAGTAATATTTCACCAAAAAAACTGGCCAAAAAGTGTTAATAAAAACCCATTGCAATGCAGGGTCTAAACTCTAAGCACAGTCTGGGCTGCACAATATCCGCTCTCCTTTAAAGAGCCTGTCTGTCTGTGTTCGCCCGCAGCGCCCCTCCCCCCCCACCCACACACATACACACACACCCGTGTGGCTGTACAGCGCTAGATGCTCCTTTAAAATTCTCAGGCTAAGTAACTAAAATCTGCAAATCTCTAATCTACCTAAGTTCTAATGTTTCACTAGCTAAAAATCAAAGTTTGTCTGTTGAACAATGAACAGTTTCGCTAGGCTTTTTTGTCAGAGAAAGGAGCACACGTCCTACTTCTATGATACACAGACAAAACACTGAGGAAGGGCTGTTCTATGTTAAAACGAGGTCATGTGATTTTTCCAGGGCCAATCGCAACCATTTCACATCCCAGTCATGACGTCGCACACCCCAGCTCACCCTGCTCTATTCTCTAAGCTGATTTTCTGGCGCCAAAATTGTCAGGAAGCGGGTGGGAAAATGGCAGGATATTAATAGATTATGCGCAGATTTTAACCTAAATTATCGCGTGATCGAAAAAATCTGATCAACATAAAAACCGTGCCGATTTCAACTTTGTCGATAATAATCGCTCAACACTAATCATCACCCTTTGTTTTCTACCACTGAGAGAATTATCCACTTGCAAACATTTTTCCCCAGTCCAAGCATTCTCATTTTATTTACCAATCTTTTATGTGGCACAGTATCAAATTCTTTAGAAAAATCCATATATATGGCATACAATGCCTTACCCCGATCCAGTCTAGAACTAATCCCCTCATAGAAGCTGATGAGATTAGTTTGACAGGATCAATCTTTCAAAAACTCATGCTGGAATGGCGTTATACATTTATTTTCAGTGAGATAGTCCAGTATAACATCGCTTAGAAAACCTTCAAACTATTTACTGACAACAGAGGTTAAACTTACCAACCTACAGTTTCCAGGCTCACTTTTTGACCCCTTTTTGAATATTGTGCCAATCCTTTGGGACATATCCAGTTAATAAAATCCATAAATATTAAGAATAGAGGCCTGTCTATCACATTACTTAATTCCCTTAGGACACAGGGGTGTATGCCATCAGGACCTGGTGATTTGTCTATTTTAATCTTCTTAAGGCAAAGCTACACTTCTTCCTGGGTTAGACAGGAAACATTTAAGGTGGAGTTTACCTTATCCCTCTGCTCCACAAAAGCAAGGTAATTTTCCTCGGTAAATACAGTGGAGAAAAAATTGTTTAATAGGTTTGCTGTCTCCTCATTGCCCTCTGCAATACCTCCATCACTACTTTTCAAAGGATCAACATTTTAAGTTTTAATCTTTTTACTATTTATATAGTTATAACAACAAATTTTACGGTTAGTTTTACTCTCTTTGGCGATATGCCATTCTGTCTTCAACTTCGCTGTCTTTATTATTACTTTACTTTTTCCTCCTGTTTAAGTAGTTTAAACACTTTTTTGTTTTTTATTACCTCATTTAAATAGCTGTTTTTTTTCCTGCTTCCAATCACTTTATTTCCATAAGGAATGTACCTCTCACAGTAAGAGCTTAATTTGCTTTTAATAATATCCCATTTATTATATGTTCTCTTATTTTTAAATACATTGTCGCAGTCAATGGGGTTTAGGGCCTCTCAAAGCAGATTACAATTAGCCTTTCTGATTTTTGTGGCTCATCGACAAAATTATCTATTGAAGGATAAATTGTAATTTATAATATTCTGGTCACTATTTCCTAGGTGCCACCCAGCCTGAACCTTTGTTACTCTGTCCAGTCTGTTAGTCAGTATTAAGTCCAGAAAGTCCGTTCCTCTAGTTGGCTCCTGCACCAGTTGGGAAAGGTAATTATCTTTAGTTATTCACAAAAACTTGTTTCCTTTATAAGAGCCAAAGGTTTCAGTTTCCCAGTTTATGTCTGGGTTGTTATTTCTTGCCCATAATATAAACCTTATTTTGATTAGCCCCTCATCTGTTTGTCTGAAGAGTACATCTTGCATGGATTCTGCTATATTTGGGGGCCTATAGCAGACCTCTAATAGAATTTTATTATTATTACCCCATGAATATTTACCCATAATGGCTCCACATGTTCATTTCTTGTATCTATATTTTCCCGCAGTGTTGGCTTCAGACAGGATTTTGTATAAAAGACATATACCTCCCCTCTTGCGATTTTTACAATCTTTTCTAAACAAATTGCAACTCTGTAAGTTAACTACCCAGTCATAGCTCTCATCCAGCCATGTCTCAGTTATCCCCACTATGTCAATGCAGTTCATTTATTTTGTTGGCAGGACTCCTGGCATTGGTCAGCATGCAATTTAGAAAAAGCTGCATCAATAATAAGAGTATGGAAATAGCACCATATATCATGAAACTCACATAGCAATACTGGTGGGTAGATATATCTTATCAGAGAAAATTACTTCTTTCTTCACTAATCAGGCTCCTTTCCTACTCACCATTCCTCCCTAAAGGTATCATTTATTCTGAAAAACCTTCTGAAATGTGGTTACTAGATGGATCATCAGCTTGCTGAGGGACTGGGTTACTTGCTGCCCATAGACGTATAAAGAGAGGAGAGGGGGGATGAGGCATTGTGACTGTAAAGAGACAGAGGCAGAGAGAGAGAGAGACACACACAGAGACAGTTCTAGTAAGTATTACATCTTAGGCTATGTCTCCACTGCACAGGATAATGATAGTAGTTTCAGCGCTTTTCTCTGTTCGTCGTCTGGCGCCGGTGCTTTTAGTTTTCTTGGCGTCTTCCAATACAATACAATTGTATGGGTGACGTCAGAAAAACGAGAAGCGACCGTGTTTTTTGTATAAAGCATGACAAAAACTGCGGTCCTGCGTCGGAAAAAACACGGCCACTTTCGGGCCGTTTTTTGTCCTATGCAGTGGAGACATAGGCCTCGTTCACGGCTTATTCTGGGATGGATTGGAGCCGTACTGCGCGCCGTATTTTCGCTGCAGTACGGCTCCAATCTGTCCCAGTAACTACGGTAATCCACAGTTCTCATAAAGAACTGTGGATTCCATCGCTCATCCCCGCTCGGCGAATCCGCCGAGCGGGGAGAAAGTGACATGCACATTATTTACGGCGCGTACGCGCCGTGAATAATGCAATCTCTGTTAGGCCGGCGGGCAGCTCCCCCCCCCGCGACCCCGCCCCACCCCCTTCCCACCCCTTATTCAAGCCGTAACTGCGGGCAAAATCCGTCCCACAATTACGGCTTGAATAAGCCGTGTGAACACTGCCATAGCGTTACTCATCTCATGCTAGTGGTTGATTCACTGCTTTAACAGCTCTGCCAGTGATGCTTCTGATAGTGTGCTATAGAGATGAGTAGGGGGTGCTTGTTTGTGAGCACTAACTCAGGGACAACTGGAAATTAAAGATGGAGTCTGCTAAGGAGAAAACCGATAAAAATATCATATACAAGTTATGTGGTGTCCAGAAATAATTTTTGCTTCACCTTATGTACGCAACAGCTTATAACGAAAAGTTACCTGAAAGTATAAGCACACTTTAATTAAAATAAATTGCCAATTACATTAAGAAGTAATTAGCACAGAAGTTCACTTACTTTTCCTCCCTGCACTTTGGATTTGGATGGTTTACTCAATGTAGAGCAGTCTTTAAAGCAAGGATTTACTGGATCGATTAATTTCATTCATTAAAAAACTTGCCTCACTGCAGAGTGGGATGATGCTGCAAAGGATATCATAGGAAAAGTTCATTAAATATCTTCCTAGAAACATTTAGCCAATCCAAAGTTAGCTACATGTAGCTACATGTACAGTATCTTATGATCTGAGGTAGGTTATATTTAAAATTACTGAATATCTGATCTTTTATTATATTGATTATCAATCATTATATGCCTTGTAGTAAACTTTTTTTCAGTAGTAGTAACCTAATTTGTCCCTGTTCAGTTTGAAACTGATTCGTCCAAACCTGTAAAAATAATACGAGTTTGGGTCGTCCCAAATCCGAGTCTTTTTACTCTTTTCCTAGCCTTAGCCCTTATCATGATCATTATCTTAACGTTGGGTTAGGGATTTTAGGTTTTACTTATCCCTCCATGGCACTTCTGGGTCCACCGGCACCATTGCTCTGATATCACTTCCACTCTAAAGTCACATCCTGCCTAATGTGCCATGGGACCAGAAGTGATATTGTAGTGGAAGTGATGTTGGATCAGCAGTGTCGATGGACCTGGAAGCATTATGAAAAGGAATGATAACCCTAAAAAGGCCTTACCCGAACCGAACTAATTTAGGGTTAGGGTCATGTAGCCATAATCATTTGTGATGACCTGAACTAAATTTCAGCATATGTGGCTAATAAATCGTCTCTAATCCATTAGGATTACAGACAATTTTTTGCCCTTTTATGCCAAAATTTAGCTCAGGCGAACATAAAGGGAATTGCTTGGATTTACGTCGAATTTTACTTTGACTTGAAGTGCAAAACTACTCATATACAAAGTCTGCCTTGTTGTGGACATTGTACATTAAAAACATCTGGGGCGACATGTATGATTTTTGGCATCAAGATGCCAATTTTTATGCGCATAACAATAGCATAGAATGTGCCTGATTTATGAACCCGGTCTACAACGGGTCATAAATCAGACACATTCTAGCGCGAAGACAACAATTCTGGCTCAGGTAAACCTTTGAAAGTGGTTTACCTGTTATAGCAGTAATATGCCTATAATTGCCATACTGAAGCTATAAATCTATATCTTTATACGGTTCTAGTCCGCCCCGCCTCCCGCACACACCCCTGAAATCAGGCACATTACAAAGTGCCACGAGCGCTCTGTAATGTGCCTGATACTGGCATGCTGCAGGTGTAAAAATATAGCGAATGGGTTTGTGCCAGATTTCAGGCTGAAAAGATGCCAGACTTCTGGCTCAGCCCCATTCATACATGTGGCCTCTGGTGTCCAAATACCCTATTAGCATCCTTTTCCTCACAATGCTGGACTCTTAATACAGAGCAATAGCTATAAAACTGCTTTGTTTCTTGTACAGCCTTCATGACAACCTCCAACTACAAATTACCTGGGTGGGACAGTAATAAAATCCTTCTGTGGAAGGCTATAGACAATTTACATTTCTTGGACCTGATTCAAAACTATTATCAGATTTGGATGATGAATATACTTCAGAAGAGGATTGCTCACAGAAGTATCTATTTTTCTTTTGATAGATATGAGTGCAAACAAATTATATAATACCTGGTGTATTGAGAGCAGATTTTCACTGCAAAATCTGCAACAAGCATAATGCAGTACAATAAAGGAAAGTGAATTTGGTTAAAAAAAGAAAAAAAGCCAGTTAAACAACAAGGAAATCCTTAAGAAGTCCTATTTGTTTCATATTTTGTTTGGATTTTTACAGCAGAAAACATGGAATTTAATTAGGCACCATTTACATAATGTTTTTGACTCCCATTGATGGTATCCATGAGCATACCCTGAAAAATATAACCTGATGTATAGTGCGGCAGAGCCATAGGAATATATAGGGGAAATGTAGCCTCTTTTGGACTACATCTGCTCTATTTCTTCATCAAATATGCTTTATGTGCTGGACAGTAAGGCTTAGCCTACCACACTTCTGTTTCTGGCACATAAAACTTGTACTATTGGGAAAAAGAGCAAACATAGTCAAGTACAGACTACAGTATGTTTGCCCTATCGATTCCTATGGCTCTGCCTCCACCACGCAAGGTATATGGATACCGTTGACAGATGTTGCAAACGTGATGTTAAAGAAGCCTTTGAAGGCCATTTCTACAGCTTTATTTTTCTAGCTGCTTGAAAACATGGCTTTAAGAAATATGAGGCTATGCTGGGGAGGGCTTTCTTTTTCAGATTTTGTACCAAGGTCTCCATACATGAATGCAAAGTTTAAAGTTCATGGGTATCAAGAGCTACGGGCTCTACATCAAACAGAATAAATGGACTTACCACTGGACAGCAAATCAAATTAAAGGTCCCAAGAGATGAAGTTAACCAACTAAATCAGGTAAATAAAAGTCTATGTGGCAGAATAAAAATAAGAAATGTGGCAAATTTATCACAGTGGATCATGTTTGATAAACTTGCCACATCTTTAGACTTGCCTATCGTTTTACAATAAATGTTAGTTGGCTTAATTTGCACCAAATTTTTATGTCGTAAAACCTTCCTGAGTAGTCATACACTTTTTTGTCTAAGTCACGCCCCCTCGTCAGATGGGGCACACAACATGTTTAAAGGGGTTTTCTCACTTGGCTGTGTCACTGAGTCACAAGCAGCTTTACACTCACTCTGTCTCTTCAGGCTCTGGGTGGTTTAATAGCAGTGATTAGCCTATCTAGTGTCTCTGTGAGTAGCAGAGCTGTTACACTGACAAGTGCAGGAGATGTTACATCTTCATTAAATACAACATAATTGTGCTGTGAGGACTGAAAACAATGGTTTATCTGTAATTTTGTTTGCTCTGGAGCTCAGTAGTCCATGGAGTGACATCACTCCCTGCTCTAAGGTCTCTGCGCTAATCAGACAACAGAGTTATGTTCAGGGAACCATAGAAACATGTGTGCGCATAACATGTTTATTATCTGATGACTAAAGTAAAATGTAATGACAAATGTATTTAGAAAAAGTCTTCATTTAACTGTCCCTTCATGTTCAAAGCTAATTTTGGAGTGAGAAAACCCCTTTAAAACTAATAAAATGTCTAAAATTATCAATGCCAAAATGTGCAAAATTTTTATGCAGTTAAAGACATGTTCTAGACGGCAACAACAGAACTTCTGATTGTGTTTTGTCTTATCTATGTGTTATTGTATTATAGCGTAAAGCTCCTTAAATATATATTAATATTTATCAACCCTACATTTTTTTCTGGAAGACACTGGGAAACTAGGATGCCAAAAGGGCAGAGTTTATACAAGTGCCGCCCCAAAAATGGGTCTTCCTAGGTGAATCAGAGGCTTTCCCTAATGGATTGGAGGCTAAAATCTCCCTAAATCAGGATATAAAAGGTTGGCAAGTATAATATATGATGACACCACTCTGTGCAGTAGCTTTCTACATATACAGCTGTTTGTTCATGGTCATGGTGGAAAGGGTCTGATGTCTAAAAGGGTTTTTTCTCAGTGAAATAATTGGCTTTTAACATGTAGGGAAATGATTTTGCTTTGTTCAGGAGATAAAGGAGATTTTATCTACCACTAGTGTACACAAGTTTCTCTTGGTTACCAACCACCTTTATCTGATCTTTCTCTTATCTGATTGATCCAAGCTGCAGTCATTCAGTCCAACCATGATAAGTCACTCCCTGCTGAGACTTATCTCTAGCACAAAAGATTGTTTACCTATGTTAATGACACATTTTAAGCCTTAGTGCTCTGTAGCCTTGTGCACTACAGATCTCCTGGAGTCATGTCACTGTAACAGAAATACCAGAGGTAATATGTCAATCACTGCTATAGACTTCATGAAAGCCTAACCAGGAAGTGTGTCTGAAGCTGTCTGTGTTTTTGTGAAACAGCATGGCGGAACAAGCCCTTTAAGTTAATGGCCAGAATAATAGTTTGGTGTCTGTTAGTATAAGGACCCAGTTGGTAATAAACTCTTTGTAACCCCCAATATTTTTTGCTATCTGTAGGGATATTACTGTATTTTCAGTACATGACACAAGTAAATAGGAGATTTTCTCTAGTATTTTATATATAATTGAACAGGAAATTTTCTCAAAAATTTTCCTTTCCAGATATACACAGAAATGGAAGTAACATGTGGTCCGAACCCGACCAAGATTTTGATGGTTTTGGGCTTTGCAGGTTATTATTATTATTAGCTTTATTTATTTTAAAGCACCATTGATTCCAGGGTGATGTACATTTGAGAGGGATTACATACATAACATATGTCAAACAAATACAATGGTGAGGATAGATGACTAACAACTGGTACAGAGGGAGAGAGGACCCTGCACGCGAAGGCTTACAATCTATAATGAAGATGGAAAGAGACAGAAGGTGAGGGGCAGACATATTTGTGGGGTGATGTAGTGGAAGCAAGTTTTTTGTCGGTTATAGGCAATCCTGAAGAGGTGGGTTTTCAGGCTTCCTTTGAGGCTTGTGAAGGTGGGGGAGATACTGATGTGTTGTAGCAGTGAGTTCAAGAGTGTGGGTGAAGCACGGGAGAAGTCTTGGAGATGTTTGTGTGATGAGCTGATAGGAGGAAAACAGAGGAAAAGGTCCTGTGAGGAGCAGAGATTGCGTAAGAGGAGGTATCCAGAGATTAAGGCAGAGCGCTGTGGAGGGGAGAGGTTATGGAGAGCTTTGTAGGTCATGATTAGTAACTTAAACTGAATTCGCTGGGCAATGGGTAGCCAGTGTAGGGACTGGCAGAGGGGAGAGCCAGAGGTGTAGCGAGGAGAGAGGTGAATAAGACAGGCAGCAGAGTTGAGGATGGTTTGGAAGGGAGCAAGATTGCTAGATGGAAGGCCATAGAGAAGGATGTTGCAGTGGTCTAGGTGGGAGATGACAACGGCATGGATTAACATTTTTGTAGTATCGTAGTTAAGGAATAAGCAGAACCGAGAGATATTTTCAGGTGGAGGCAGGGGTAAGGGCTTGGATGTGTGGTTTGAAAGACAGCGAGGAGTCAAAGGTTATCCCAAGGCAGCAGACTTGCGGAACAGGTGAGAGTGTAGAGCTGTTGACTGTGATAAAGAGATCAGGTCGTTGGATAGAGTCGGACGATGGAAAGTTGATAAATTCAGTTTTCTCCACATTTAATTTTAGGAGACAGGAGGAAAAGAAGGAGAATATGGATGATAGACAGTCTGAAATCTGGAAGAGCAGAGAGTTCAGATCTGGGCCGGAGATGTAAAGTTGGATGTCATCAGCATTCAGGTGGTACTGAAAGCCATGTGATGCTATGAACTGACCCAGGCCAAGAGTGTAGATAGAGAAGAGTAGAGGACCCAGGACTGACCCCTGGGGGACACCAACAGAGAGAGGGTGAGAGGGGGAGGTGTGCAAGAGTGAGAGACGCTGAATGTCCGATCAGGGAGGTATGAGGAGTAGGGATGAGCGATTATAATCGACAAAGTTGAAATCAGCACGGTTTTTAGGTTGATCGGAAATTTCCGATCACGCGATGATTTAGGTGAGAATCTGCGCATAATCTATTACTATCGCGCCATTTTCGGCGCTTCCTGTCATTTTGGCGGCCAGCAAATCAGCTTAGAACATAGAGCAGGGTGAGCTGGGTGTGCGACGTCATGACTGTGATGTGTATGGTTGTCATTGGCTGGAAAAATCACATGACCTCGTTTTGCATAGAACAGCCCTTCCTGTTCACCATCAGTGTGTCTCATAAGAGCAGGACGTGTGTTAGCTCTCTCCTCAGCTACAGCTCAGAGACACAGTTCTCTTTGTTCACACAGACAACTAAGCTTTTAGCTGTGAACATTAGATTATAGAATTTAAGTTCTTATTTAGTTAGGCTGAGACTTTTAAAGAAGCATCTAGCGCTGTACAGCCGCACAGGGGGTGGGGGTGCGGGCGAACACAGACAGACAGGCAGGCTTTTGAAAGGAGATTGTATATTGTGCAGCCCAGACTCTGCTTTGAACCTACATTGAAAAGTCTTTTTTTTTACCAGTTTTTGGCCAGCACACCTCGCACCTGATGTGAAATAGTACCTTTTATTTTGGAGCCGGTTTTGTTCAAGACCCACTTTGTACTTACATTAAGATGCAGAAATTATCTAGTAATTGCAGATGATTTCATAGGTTGCAAAAACACCTTGTATTATCGTACACAATTTATTACGTGTTTTTTAAACTTTGTGGCTGGCCATTTTTGTTAAAGACCCATCTTGTACTTATATTACGATACAGAATTTTCTAGAAACTTCTGTTGGTATTTCATTCGGTGCAAAACCCACTTTTTTTTAAACCCGTACAACAATTTAATTACGTGTTTTTCACTTTGGCGCGGGTCATTTTTTTTGAAAGACCATCTTGTACTTATATTACGATACAGAAATTTGTTTAGTAAAAGCAGGTGTATTATCATAGGGTGCAAAAACCACCTTTTGTTTATCGTACAACAATGTAATTAGGTGATTTTCACTTTGGGCGCAGGCCATTTTTGTTCTAAGACCATTCTTGTACTTATATTACGATACAGAAATTTGATAGTAATTGCTGTTGTATTTCATTGGTGCAAAAAACACCTTTTATGATATCCGTATAAACATTTTAAATAGCTGTATTACACTTTGGTTCGTCCCAGTTTTTTTCAAAATAGCCACCCTCTATCTTAATTTTGGATACAGAAAATTTCTTAGTTACTGTTGCTGTATTTCATTGGTGCAAAAAACACCGTTTGTATACGTATAACTTTTAAATAGTTTGTATTGAAATGTGGTGCGGCCCTAGTTTTTCCTCAAATACCCAGTTTGTACGGACAATTTTCTGATAGAAAAAATTTCTAGCAACTGTCGCTCGTTTGTCCATAGACTGCAAAAAAACGCAATTTCTCATCCGTTGAACTTCTTGAAATAGTTTTTTATTGTGTCCGTGGAATCTCAGTTTGGCGAAATAGCGCCTTGTATGTATTTTTGTTGAAAACCTATCAATTCCTAGTCCCTACTGGGAAGTTTGTAAATTCCTGGGACTGATGGAAGTACACTGTTGATTTTGTCTTACTGGTCTTCCACCAGACCACATTTTTCACGGGTATTTGCTAGAAACAATTCAGTTTTCTAATCCTAAATTGGCTGTTGGAAATTAGAGGGATTTAAGAATAGCTGTGATTTGCCGTCTTTCAATAAGAGACTGTCAAAACTCTTCCATACCTTCTTAAATTTTTATCTTTCTGAACATGGAGCAAAATGCAGGTGGTAAGCGAGCAAAGAGGGGTGTAGGACATGGAGGTAGAGGTACGAGAGAAGGTGCTTGTCACGCCTCCACTATACGCTCAGGCTATAGATATATGCATCTTATGTTTCTTGTATTCGTACACTGTAGTTCTGTTTGTTACAATAGCTCTATCTAGTGGATGTTGTACACATTGCTAGTTAACATTAATGCTAGATATGAACCTATAAGCCTGCCATAGCTATACCATGTGATTTGCTGATGTCATAGTCCCCTTCATCCAGCAGCCATTTTCTCTCTAAGACACATGTAGTGAAGACATGTCCACTGTTCTCTCCCATCTAGATCTACAGCTTGCATCGCCGGTAAGATTAAACTACCCTTCTGGGGCTGTAGATTGTACAGCATTGTATTCTATGTTAATAGCTGTTGTTTACAGTTAGTTGTTATGCTCATTGCCCATCGCAGACAGCATCCTCCATTTCTGTGCGTCTGCGTCCCCCTCTTTAGTAATGTATTTCATTCACATGTATGTATGTTTGCATCGCTTGTACATATTATCGTTTTTATGTATCCTGTACATCATAGTAAGTCTATGTTTTGTATGTTCCACAGTTTTACACTATCCTATGCAATAAAAGTTGAAACCGGATATCTCTCCAAGTCAATGAGTTGCTGGGAAAGAGTTTAGCTGCCTGTCAACTTATGCTCCATACACATAGGGAGGACAGTACAGTAAAACGGCGGCTTTCTATAGGCTGGATTACAGAGAATCCTACCTGTGCACAGTGTCGCAGCGCAGCAGGGCTGCAGTGAAGCAAAGGCTTTCTACAGGCTAGATCACAGGGAATCTCAACTGTATACAACGCTACAGAGCAACAAGGCCACAGTAAGACAGAGGCTTCTAATAAGCTCGATTGCAAAATCCTAGTCTGCACAGTACTACGGTGCAGCAAGATCTCTACTGGACACAAGTGGCAACCACAAGCAAATAAGCCTGTCAAAGCGTCGCCATGTCAGAAGGAGAAAGCACACGACATGTGACAAGGTCTTATGCCTCAATAAGCTCTAAAAGCTTAAAGAGGTTGGTCAGCAGCTCTACTGTCGCAATGGCGCGGGCTGAAGCTGAGGCGACCAAGGTAAGGGCAAGATTTGCTGAGCAAGAGATGCAGTTAAAAGCAGAGTCCAGAAAGGCACAGTTAGAAGCAGAGTCCAGAAAGGCAGAACTGGAAGCAGCAATGGAGAAAATAGCAATCGAAAAAGAAGCTGCTGCTGCTATTGCCAAAGCAGAGGCTTTAGAAGAAGCAGTCAGTCTCAAGAGCGAAAGACTCAGCAACATTCTTGAATATAAATACGGAGATCATGACAACTCTCTCCGTACTTCAGACTATGTATTGCAACATGAAAAGTCAGAAGCCAGCCTATATTCAAGTACAGGAGCAGAGTCCACTCCTGCTTATGAGTTCCACGAAAATCCTGTTACACAGAATGCTACCTCAGGTAACCACGCACCCTACATCAAAAAAAAGAGCAATCCTCAAGGCTGTCAACCTTCAGTACAACCTGCACCCAAACCGATGAACGCCCACAACTCTGCCATTCCCTTTAAGGAGGAACAGCAATAACATGTTCAAGAATCGCTAATATCCAACCAGATCTTCCACTCACTAACCTCCCTCCAGATACATCAAATTGTAATCAAGGGATGTCTGATTTTCTCAGATTCTTCGCAAGATGTGAGCTAGTAACAAAAGGGCTCACAAAGTTTGAAGACCGACCTGAAGGCTACAGAGCATGGCGATCTTCATTCAAAAACACCATCAAAGACCTAGCTCAGTCCGCAAGCAAAGAAGTTGATCTCCTAGTCAAGTGGCTAGGGCCAGAGTCAGTAGAACATGCAAAACGAATTAGAGACATTAACATTAATTTCCCAAGTAGAGGCTTAAAAATGATATGGGACAGACTTGACGAATGTTATGGCTCACCAGAAGTGATAGAAAGCGCGCTCTTCAAAAGAATTGAAGACTTTCCTAAGATCTCCAACAAAGAGTTTCCAAAGCTAAGAGAATTAAGTGACCTGCTGATGGAACTTCAAGTTGCCAAGGCTGATGGAGACTTGCAAGGACTTTCATTTCTGGACACTGCATGGGGTGTGAAACCCATAGTACAGAAATTATCTTACAGCTTGCAAGAGAAGTGGCTGAGCGAAGGTTCCTGCTTCAAAGAAAGGTATAACGCTTCATTTCCTCCATTCTCTTTCTTTGTAGATTTTATACATCATCAAGCAAAGAGAAGAAATGATCCAAGTTTTGACTTCTCAACATTTGACACTACTTATACAAGGTCAAGTAAACCTGCCTTACACCGTAACTTTAAGGGCAAACCTGTTATGGTACACAAGACCAGTGTATCCCCTACTGACTACACTAGCAAAGCTATCAGCACTGCAGAGACTGAGAAGACCTCAGCAAGAGACCTATTCAGAGAATGTCCTCTCCACAAGAAGCCACACTCATTGTTAAAATGCAGAGGATTTAGAGAAAAATCTCTCAAGGACCGCAAAGCCTTTCTCAAAGAAAATCGTATTTGCTACAGGTGTTGCGCATCAACTTCCCATCTTGCAAGAGACTGTTCGGCAAATCTTAAGTGTTCAGAATGTGACAGCAATGAACACAATGCGGCTTTACACCCAGGAAGAGCTCCATGGATTCTCACACCTTCAGACCAAACAACAGAGCACGGCGGGGAGGAGAAAGACACCATATCTCCCGAAGTGACGCCTCAGTGCACCCAAGTCTGCGGTGAAGGTCTTAGTGGTAAATCCTGCTCCAAGATTTGTCTCGTTACTGTCTACCCAATTGGTCACAGAGAGAAGGCCGTGAAACTGTATGCCATTCTTGATGATCAAAGCAACAGATCTCTTGCTAACTCAACCTTCTTTGATATCTTCAAATTAGAGGCACGTATCCTCATATTCACTCAAAACTTGCTCGGGTGTCAGCGAAGAGACAGGGAGAAGAGCTGCTGGATATCAGATTGAATCCATAGATGGAGAAATATCCCTACCTCTACCTACCTTGATTGAATGCAATCAAATCCCCAACAATAGATGAGATTCCTACACCTGAGGCAGCATTGCACCATGGTCATCTGAAAACCATAGCACATTGTATCCCTGCATTAGACCCAGAAGCTCAAATACTTCTCCTCCTTGGCAGAGACATTATAAGAGCCCACAAGGTGAGAAAGCAGTTAAATTGCCCCCACAATTCCCCTTATGCTCAGAAGCTTGACCTGGGGTGGGTCATCATCGGCAATGTCTGCCTAGGAAATTTTTCACAAACCAACCACTGTGAACTCGCTTTTTACCAATTTATTGGAGAATGGGCGTCCATCCCTTTTCCAACCCTGTCCTAACAAATTCCTCATCAAAGAGAAGCTTACAGAAACTGAGAAGCTTTTCCTACCGAGATCATTTAGGGTGCACAGTCTTTCAGAGTTCAAAGGAAGATCATAAGATAGCCCCTTCTATTGAAGATGAAGTTTTCTTGAAGATAATGGAAAAAGGATTCTTCAAGGATCAACAGAATAACTGGGTAGCACCACTTCCCTTCAAAACTCAGAGATGTCGCCTTCCCAACAACAGGGATCAAGCACTGCAACGCTTTTATTCACTAAAGCGCAACTTCCAAAGACGACCAGACATGAAGGAACATTTCTTCTCATTTATGAACAAGATACTTGCGAATGGTCATGCAGAAGTAGCCCCACCTCTAGAAGAAGATGAAGAACACTGGTACCTACCAATTTTCGGTGTCTATCACCCTAAGAAACCAGGACAAATCTGAGTAGTATTCGACTCCAGTGTAAAGGTGTGTCCCTTAAAGATGTTCTTCTGACAGGGCCAGACCTCAACAACACACTCCTCGGTGTCCTCATCAGATTCCGCAAAGAACCCAGCGCTGTTGTGGCCGATATACAACAAATTTTCATTGTTTCCAAGTTAAGGAAGAACATAGGAACTTCTTGAGGTTCTTCTGGTTTGAAGATAATGACCCTACCAAAGACATCACAGAATACCGCATGAAAGTACATGTTTTTGGCAACAGCCCATCTCCTTCAGTTGCTATCTATGGACTCAGACTATCTGCTCAAGAAGGTGAGAAAGAATATGGTCAAGATGTCAGACAGTTTGTTGAGAGAGTCTTTATGTAGATGATGGCCTAAAGTCACTTCCTTCACCAGAGGCTGCAATCAGTCTACTCAAAAGAACCCAAACCATTGCTCGCCTGTTCGAACCTCAGGCTGCATAAGATAGCGTCAAACAGCAAAGCTGTCATGAAGGCCTTCCCCACTCAAGATCATTCCATAGATTTGAAAGATTTGGACTTGGCGACAGACTCAATACCTATGCAGCGCAGCCTAGGACTCAACTGGAACCTCAAGACTGACACTTACTTTTCAGGACGACCAAGAGCAAAGGCCTTTCACAAGACGTGGTGTCTTATCTACTGTGAACAGTCTGTATGATCCACTTGGCTTCGCAGCACCTGTGACCATTCAAGGCCCAGTCAAATGCATCCGCTCTGACAGAGGTACTAATTTTGTGGGAGCCTGCAAAGAGCTGAAAATCTCTTCAAACATAGACAGTGACCACGTAGAGAAATATCTTGCTGATCAAGGTTGTACATGGATGTTCAACCCTCCACATTCTTCTCATATGGAAGGTTCTTGGGAGCGTATGATTGGAATGGCCCGCAGAATCCTTGACTCAATATTTCTACAACTGAGAACGTCAAAGCTCACACATGAGACACTCACAACCTTCATGGCTGAAGTTGCAGCTATCATCAACGCTAGACCTTTGACCTTAATACCCATGATCCAGATGATCCTCTCTTATTGTCTCCTTCTACTCTTCTCACCCAAAAAGTTAATCCGGCTACAGCTCCTCTTGGTGAGTTTACTGTCAAAGACTTATACAAGAGCCATTGGAGAAGAGTACAAATCCTGGCGGATACCTTCTGGGACAAATGGAGAAGACAATACCTCTCTACTTTACAGACAAGGAACAAATGTCAGACCAGTAAACCTAATTTGAAGCCAGGAGATGTTCTTGTTAAGGACTCTCAATCGAAGAGAAATGAATGGCCTCTAGGACTGATAACCAAAGTGTTTCCTAGCGAAGATGCCAAAGTCAGGAAAGTGGAGGTCAGAGTTTGTAGGAAAAATTAACCTAAACTTTTCCTCAGACCTGTTACTGAACTGATTGTGTTGTTTTCTTCTGATGTGTTTTAATGTGGCACCCTCGGGTACCAGACGGGGAGTATCACGCCTCCACTATACGCTCAGGCTATATATATATGCATCTTATGTTTCTTGTATTCGTACACCATAGTTCTGTTTGTTACGATAGCTCCATCTAGTGGATTGTGTACACATTGCTAGTTAACATTAATACTAGATATGAACCTATAAGCCTGCCATAGCTTTACCATGTGATTTGCTGATGTCATAGTCCCCTTCACCCAGCAGCCATTTTCTCTCTAAGACACATGTAGTGAAGACATGTCCACTGTTCTCTCCCATCTAGATCTACAGCTTGCATCGCCGGTAAGATTAGACTACCCTTCTGGGGCTGTAGATTGTACAGCATTGAATTCTATGTTAATAGCTGTTGTTTACAGTTAGTTGTTATGCCCATTGCCCGTCGCAGACAGCATCCTCCATTTCTGTGTCTGCGTCCCCCTCTTTAGTAATGTATTTCATTCACATGTATGTATGTTTGCATCGCTTGTACATATTATCGTGTTAGTATCCGTACATCATAGTAAGTCTATGTTTTGTATGTTTCCACAGTTTTACACTATCCTATGCAATAAAAGTTGAAACCGGATATCTCTCCAAGTCAATGAGTTGCTGGGAAAGAGTATAGCTGCCTGTCAACTTATGCTCCATACACATAGGGAGGACAGTACAGTGCTCCTTCCAGTGTTGGCGACAACACGCAAGCCAGCGGATCATCGGTTGCAGGACCGTCAGGCCTGTCATCGCTGGGTCAGGGCTCTATGAATCTCAGTAAATAACAGCGTTGCCAATCTGTTCTTCAGTGGTTAATGCAACCTGCATCCAGCAGTCTTATCTCCTCGTCCTTCCAGTCACGGCCACAAATGTCATCATCATCGTCATGTGGGTCCTGCGGGTTTTGGGGTCATGCTGCAGTCCAGGACAGGGACAGTCAATGTCCAGTTCAACTACAATGGTGGTTGAAAGACTCCTTTTTTCGGCACTTTTTAAATCTGGGGGTCATGCAGGTTTGTGGCTCATGCTGTGGCCCAGGACAGGTATAGTCAATGTCCAGTTCAATTAAAATGGTGGTTCAAAGACTCCTTTTTCCGGCACTTTTTAATCTGTTGGTCAGACAGGTTTAAGGGTCATGCTGTGACCCAGGACAGGTATAGTCAATGTCCAATTCAACTAAAATGGTGGTTCAAAGACTCCTTTTTCAGGCACTTTTTAAATCTGGGGGTCATACAGGTTTGGGGCTCATGCTGTGGCCCAGAACAGGTATAGTCAATGTCCAGCTCAACTAAAATGGGGGTGCAAAGACTCCTTTTTCCGGCACTTTTTAATCTGTGGGTCAGACAGGTTTAATGGTCATACTTCGGTACAGGACAGGTATAGTCAATGTTCAGTTCAACTAAAATGGTGGTTGAAAGACTCCTTTTTCCGTCACTTTTTAAATCTGGGGGTCATGCAGGTTTGGGGCTCATGCTGTGGCCCAGGACAGGTATAGTCAATGTCCAGTTCAACTAAAATGGTGGTTCAAATAAGATGTAGCATGTATCCAGTTTACTGTTGTGGATGTTAATTCCAGCTTCTCCAGCCCTGTTTGGGTGTAAGAATGAAGGTGTTGTTCCTCTCCCATAGACTTTAATGGTCATCAGCGATAATCTATTATCGACTATCGGATATCGGCATGATAATTGACGATATCGACTATCGACCCGATGAAGATAGTCGACGTAATCGCTCATCACTAATGAGGAGATCCCGGAAAGGGCCAAATCCATGATGCCGCGGGATGAGAGGATTTGTAGCAGGAGGGAATGGTCAACAGTGTCAAAAGCAGAGAAAAAGTGTAAGAGGAGAAGAACAGAGTAGTGACCTGAGGTTTTAGCAGTTACTAGGTCATTGGTGACTTTGGTTGGGGCGGTTTCAGTTGAGTGGTCTGATTGGAAACCAGACTGCAGCAGGTCAATAAGAGAGTTGGAGGAGGGATAAGAGGACCTTTGAAGATAGACATGCCATTCAAGGAGTTTAGAGTGTTATTTGTATGAGGCAAGGTTGTCGGTGGAGTGGGTTATCTGCCAGCGGCGTTAAGCAATTCTGGAAGTTTGTCTCAGCTGTTTAGTCGAGTCTGTGTGCCAGGATTGTCTGTTGATTTTGCGGGTTCGGTTGAGTATGAGAGGGGCACTGAACCAAGAATGGAAGTGACTGTGTTGCAGAAAGCAGTGGAGGCATCTGAGTCATCAGATAGGATATGGTAGAAAGAGGTGCAAAAGAGTCAGAGAGAGTGCGAGGGTTAAGGTGTTGTAAGTTCCTGCGGGAGTGGAGAATGTGGTAAAGGTAACCAGATTGTGGTCAGAAATGGGGAGAGTGGTTATTATTTGTTTCCCACATTGAAATATAGAGGAATGCAGGAGAACACAATTGTTTTTATACACTAAAAAAGGAAAGGGAACTCTGCACCAATAATCATAAAATTATATTATTTTATTTACATACACATAATTAAAAGACAAAAGATTTTAGATGTTAGAAAAAGTTGGCAGCCATTTAAAAGGTAAGAATTTATTTGAAGAGAAATCTCATAGTAGTGGTCATTAGTGTTGAGCGATTGCGTTGGCTATCGAGATCGAGCGATAGTCGATAGTCGGCCGCTATCGATAAGGTTTTTCGATAGTGAGCATCGATTATGAGCGATTACCATTAAAGTCTATGGGAGAGCAACAACACCTTCATTATTACACCCAAACAAGGCTGGAGAAGCTGAAATTAACATCCACAACAGTCAAATGGATACGTGCTACATCTTAGGCAACACACTTAGGTTATAAAAGTCACAGAACCTTTCAATTCACCTGTGGTGACTATAGAATTGCTGTTGTAAGATTACGTGGATGCTGCGTCAATGAACAAAGCTGGGTGCGCAAAAGTCAAAAAACACGTATCTGTTATGTTTTCGTATAATACACGGTATTTTTGCACCTTTCAATTCACCTGTGGTGACTATAGAATTGCTGTTTTAAGATTTACGGTCTGCTGCTTCAATGAACAAAGCTGGGTGTGCAAAAGTCAAAAATCACGTATCTGTTATGTTTTGTATAATACACGTATTTTTTGCACCTTTCAATTCACCTTGTGAGTGACTATAGAATTGCTGATTTAAGATTTACTGGATGCTGCGTCAATGAAAAAATGCTGGTGCGCAAAAGTCAAAAACACGTAACTGTTATGTTTTCGTATAATAAACGGTATTTTTTGCACCTTTCAATTCACCTGTGGTGAATATAGAATTGCTGTTTAAGATTTACGTGGATGCTGCGTCAATGAACAATGCTGGTGCGCAAAAGTCAAAAAACACGTAACTGTTATGTTTTCGTATGATACACGGTATTTTTGGCAACAAACAACCTGTGCTGACTACAAGATTGCTGGATTGTAATTTAACTGCAAGGTGGATATATCAACAGTCACAGGTGTAATGGGTAAAATTAAAATGAACACATATCTGAAATGTATACTGATAATAAAAGTGGAGTTTTGCACCTAACAAAGAGACCTGCAGTTACTAGAAATGATGTGTATCCAATATAAGTTCAGGCTGCCCAATATCCAGGAAAAATTTCAATAGAAAAACTGTTAATAATAAATATATTCCACTACAATGTCTACACTAAGTCTTGGTGAACTTTATCCAGTGTTCTTTATAGATAGAGCTTGTCTGTGTTCGCCCGCGGCCCCCCCCCCCCCCCCCGCTTCCCCGCCGTGAATTTACAGCGGTAGATGCTGCTTTAAAATTCTCTAGCTAACTACATAAAATCTTCAAATCTCTAATCTAACTAAATTGGAAGGATCACAGCTAATAGTAGAGGTTTCTCTTTGCAGAAATAGACTAATTTCGCTGAGCTGTTTGGCCACAGGCAGAGCGCAGGTCCCTATCCCTATGAGACGCTGAGAGACACTGAGGCTGAAACAGGAAACGCTGTTCTATGTAAAACGAGGTCATGTGATTTTTCCAGCCAATCGCAACCATACACATCCCAGTCATGACGTCGCACACACATCTCACCCTGCTCTATTCTGTAATCTGATTTGCTGGCCGCCAAAATTAAAGGAAGCGCCGAAAAAGGCGCGATCTTAATAGATGATGCTCAGATTTTAACCTTAATTATCGCATGATCTGGAAATTTCGATCACCATAAAAACTTTGCCGATTTCAACTTTGTCGATAAAAATCGCTCAACACTAGTGGTCATACATAATAAACATACAACACTATTAACAGTAATTATAAATGTAAATGCTCATGATGCATGCATAATAAAAAGTTACATAACAATAAAGAGTTAAACATAGAATGGAATGCAGCCGTGTACCCCACGTGCGTTTGGCTCAAGCTTTATTAGCAGTGACTATGATTGCCTACATAGCAAAGGCTGTGTCAGCATCTGCAGTGTCAGTTTCAGTGACATCAGATGCATGAGACTGATGCAGTATCATCCTCAGAGATGGACACCTACAACTGAAGTATCTTGTACAAGGACATTATATGGTCCCCTTGTTTTTCAGATCCCAATCTGTAGACAATAGGAAGCTAGCTGAAGAGCATCTTATTCATGACTTCATAGAAAAAAACTCATTGTTTGACCAGTCTATAGTAGTAATGATGTATGGATGACAATAAGTGTTGCTTCATCACGTCATTTATGATATGTCCACCACTGACCACTGGTCCAGTATCAAGTGCAGGGGCGTAACTACAGGGGTAGCAGGGTTACAGTTGCTACGGGGCCCAGTGGCTTGGGGGGCCCCGCGGCAGCTGCTACCACCTCTGCTACCCCTGTGATGCCGCTCTGGGCCCGCCGGCAGTGAACACAACAGTTCACGGCGGCGGGTGCAGAGCTGCGGGGCCGGTCTGTGACGCGGGGGGGTGGTGGGGGGGCTCCGCCCCCTTGCTTCACAGAGGCGATCTCTTAATTGTATGCACGTCCGTGCGAAGCGCATACAATTAAGATGAACGGCGGAGCAGGGAGAGCTGTGCGCTCCCTGCCCCTGCCGTACATCGCTCAGCAGAGGGCGCGGGGGAAAGTGAGTCATCGCGCCGCCTGCCGAGTTTCCGTCCTCCCCCCAAGCCTAAACAGCAGGTTTGGGGCCTGGAGGAAGGGGGAGATCGGGGGGGAAAGCGGGGCCAGGTAAAATTAGTACGGGTGGGGGGGTGAATACCTACGGGGGGGCCTAAAGGAAGGGGGTGGGGGGGAGAATCCCCACAGGGGGCCTAAAGGAAGGGGTTGGGGGGGGGGGTAATCCCTACGGGGGGGGCTTAAAGGAAGGGGGGGGGGGTGAGTTTTCTACAGGGGGGCTATAAAGGAAGGGGGTGGGGGGTGAGTTCCCTAAGGGGGCTCTAAAGGAAGGGGGTGGGGGGGGGGGAAAAAAATACCTACGGGGGGGCTCTAAAGGAAGGGGGTGGGGGGGTGAGAATTACAGGGGGGCTCAAAAGGGAAGGGGGGGGGGGTGGATTACCTACGGGGGGGGCTCTAAAGGAAGGGGTGGGGGGGGGAAAAAAAACAACGGGGGCTCTAAAGGAAGGGGGGGGGGGGGGTGGGGAAACCCTACGGGGGGCTCTAAAGGAAGGGGGTGGGGGGTGAGATTACTACAGGGGGCTCTAAAGGAAGGGGGGGGGGGGGGAGAATACCTACAGGGGGGCTCAAAGGAAGGGGGGGGGGGGAATCCCTACAGGGGGGCTCTAAGGGAAAATGGGGGGGGGTGAGAATACCTACAGCGGGGATAAAAAGGAAGGGGGTGGGGGGGGGGGGGAAAAAAACCTACAGGGGGGCTCAAAAGGAAGTGGGTGGGGGGGAGTAATACCTACGGGGGGTTTAAAAGGGAAGGGGGTGGGGGGGTGGAATCCCTAAGGGGGCCAAAAGGGAAAGGGGGGTG
Organism: Phyllomedusa bahiana; assembly: GCA_025379985.1. NCBI lineage: Eukaryota > Metazoa > Chordata > Amphibia > Anura > Hylidae > Phyllomedusa > Phyllomedusa bahiana. Next base: position 27,952 of record JAODAL010027502.1, read on the forward strand.
GGGGGGTGGATTACATCAGGGGGGCTCTAAAGGAAGGGGGGGGGGGGAGAGAATCCTCAGAGGGGGCTTTAAAGGGAAAGGGGGGGTGGGGGAAATATACAGGGGGGCTCTAAAAAAGGGGGTGGGGGGTGAGATTCCTACAGGGCTAAAGGAAGGGGGTGGGGGGGGGTGAGAATCCTACGGGGGGGGCTCTAAAGGGAAGGGGTGGGGGGTGAGAATACCTACAGAGGGGGCTCAAAAGGAAATTGGGGGGGGGGGAGAAACCTACGGGGGGGCCTTAAAGGAAGGGGGGTGGGGGGGGTGAGATTACCTACAGGGGGGCTCTAAAGGAAGGGGGGTGGGGGGGTGAGATTAAACAGGGGGGCTCTAAAGGAGGGGGGGGGGAGGAAAATCCTCAGAGGGGACTTTAAAGGAAGGGGGGGGGGGAGGGAAATCCCTACAGGGGGGCTAAAAAAGGGGGGGGGGGGTAAAAACCTACAGGGGGGGAAAAAGGGAAGGGGGGTTTGGGGGGGGGGTTGAAATCCCTACAGGGGGGCTCTAAAGGAGGGGGGGGGGGGGGTTGGAATACCCAGAGGGGCTAAAAGGGGGGTGTGGGGGGGGGAGAATCCCAACGGGGGGTTTTAAAAGGAAGGGGGGGGGGGGGGGAGAATACCAACAGGCGGCTCTAAAGGAAGGGGGGGGGGGGATGGAATCCCTACGGGGGGCCAAAAGGAAGGGGGTGGGGGTGGGGGGGAATCCTACAGGGGGCTTAAGGAAGGCGGGGGGGGAGGAGATACCTACGGGGGTTCTAAAGGAAGGGGGGGAGCATATACCTACGGGGGGTTTTTTAAAAGGGGGGGAAACTTACCTATAGGGGCTCAAAAGGGGGGGGAAAAAAACTTTCACAGGGGGCCCTAAAGGGGGGGGGAGGAGAAAAAAAAGCTACAAGGGGTCTCTTTTAAACAGGGGGGACATTTGCTACAGGGGGCCCTAATCTGGGGGGGACTATTCTGCCAAAAGGGGGGGCCCTAATCCAGGGGGGGGAATATTCTCCCCTAAAAAGGGGGCCCCAAATCAAAGGGGAACTATTTGCCTACGGGGGTACCTAATCTACGGGGGGAATTCTGCCTAAAAGGGGGGCCTAATTACAGGGGGGAAAATTTCTACCTACAAGGGGCCAACTACAGTGGGGGGACTATTCTGCCTAAAAGGGGGGCCCCAATCTAGGGGGGGGGACTATTCTGCCTAAAAGGGGGGCCCCAAAATTCTACAAGGGGGGGGACAAATTCTCCTCAAGGGGGCCCTAAATCTACAGGGGGAAAAACTATTCTCCCCTAAAGGGGGCCCATCTACGGGGGGGGGAAAAACTTTTGCCTACAAGGGGGCCCTTTAATCTACAGGGGGAACTTTTGCCACAGGGTGGACTATTCTGCCTACGGGGGGGCCCTAATCTACGGGGGGGCTATTCTCCCAAACGGGGGGGCTTAATCTACGGGGGGGGATATTTTCTACAAGGGGGTCAAAATTTAAAAGGGGGGGGGGAACTATTCTGCCACAAGGGGGCTTAATTACGGGGGGGAACTATTCTGCCTAAAAGGGGGGCCCTAATCACGGGGGGGGGGGGCCCTTTTTCCTACAAGGGGGCACAAATCTACGGGGGCCCCAATTCTACCTACAGGGGGCCAAAGCACAGGGGGCCCCCCATTCTCCCAAATGGAACCCTAAGCTCTCCCGGGGGCTCGAAGCTGCCCACACTCCTCAATACCCAGCTACTGCCCGGTTTACTAAGTACCTGCTACCCCCCGGGGGCCCGTTGTACCTACATACTGACTGGGGGACCCCCTAATTACCCAGGGGTAATTCTTTCATTTGGGCCATTTTAATGGGGAGTTTTTATTGGGGGAGGGGGCATCACTTGGAAAATGATTAAAAAAAATGAGGAGTTCAGGTATTTGTTTGAAATTCTCGGGGCAGTGGGGGAAGGAGGAAGTCATCATGGGGGTTGGACCAATAGGAAGAAAAGAGAAAGTGAACACTCCCCAGAAACATGTTACCTGTGAGGCCCCTAAATGTTGTAAAATATTTTAAAAGCACCTTATATCTGGTAAAAACCACTATATGGCACTGTATGGTTTTATTTCAGTTGGGAGCCTGTGTACATAGTAATACCACTATAGGTCATATATGGGATTACTATTGGTCTTTGTTACTGATCAGTAATATGTAGGGGTATTTTCAGTCACATTTGGTGGTAAATTTTTGGTCAAGGTCCCAAAAAGGGTCAAAGGGCCCCAAATTTGGATGGATCGATGTAGGGGCCCGGGGCCCCACATCCATCCTCCCCTTTGGGGGCCTTTTTTACAACGTCTTTCATTAAAGGGTTGGGGATTTTATTAATTTATGTAACCACAGGGTTTTTTAATATATGGTTATTAAATGGAGATCCCCCCATATCTATGTTGGCTGTTGTTATGTAAAAGGGGGGATAGTACCCAGTTTCGTGTATTTTTTGTCATCATTTTTAGTCGGGGTTTTTAATTTTAATGTGTAATTTTTGCAAATTTTCAATAAAATTTGTTTTTTTTTATCTTTTTTGGTTTAAAAAAAAGTTCTTTGATAGGTGTTTACTGTTAAATGGTTTAAATTTTTCCAAGGCTTAGTGATATATAGCCATTGTTTTTGATAGGCGTTTATTGGTCTTTAAAATAAGGGGGATTTTTATTTGGGAGTGTCACGAGTGGGGCCCCCAGCCCCCCGCCGGGCTGGGGGCCACTCGTGGGCCACCCCCCGGGGTCCCGGGGGCCCCCTGCCCGGTCCCGCGGGCGGGCCCCGCTGCCCCCTTACCTCTCCGCGCTCCCCCCGTTTCCCCCCGTTCTCCTGGCCCGGGCCGGGGCGCGGTGCCCGCGCCTTAGGCGCCGGCGCCGGCTCTCCAGGATTTAAAGGGGAGTACGCCCCTTATTTTAAGGGGGCAGGGACCCTATTTCCCCCTTCCTTCCGGGGCACTTTGCCGGGTCTTTTGTGCGTTACTGCCTTCAAGAAAGCTTCTTTGCCCTTTTTTCCTGACTTCCGTTACCGAACCCTTTCGCTCCAGTTCTTGACCCGAAAAGTTGCCGCCTGCCCCGACCTTTGCCCTTTCCCCCAATTTGCCACGTCTCCGATTTGTTACCCCGTACTGCCTTGGGCCACCGCAAGAAGTCACGCCGTGGGGAAACCTGGGAGTTCTCCGCCGCGAAGTCCCCCGCTTTTCGGCGGGGGTCTGGTGAAAACCGGGGTTTTTTCTTAGATTCCCTCCCCCGGTACGGCTTTCCCATCGCTTGCGGTGGTCCAGCGGATCCACTACCTGATTGTTCAGGTAGCAGTATGATTTTATATGTATGGTGAGTTATTTTCCCTTTGTTTTATCTACATTATCTAAAAGCATTCCGGAAATGTTTGTGGTCAGGGGGGTGGGCAGGGGGGTGGGGGGGGGCCTATCCAAAAGTTTGCTTTGGGGCCCTGGCTTCTCTAGTTATGCCCCTGGTCATGTGCATCATTTTCATAAAGCTGCAGCCAGTGATTAGAGATTAGCATTGGGCCTTTAGAAATAGAAGACTCAACCATAGTTGTCCCCTCTCTTATTCCCACTGAGCTGTGCTATATTTAATTTTTCAGAGGAACTGTGTTGGGTAGGGGAAGTCACCCTGCAGTAAAGCGTATGAAGGTGATGATAAACCTAGATGGCCAGGCCCCATAAATCAATGTCTAAACTGCTGACAACAAAAGTGAGTAAACCCCTAAGGGAAAATGGACAAACTGTGCCTAAAGTGTCAATATTTTGTGTGGCCACCATTATCTTTCAGCACTGCCTTAAAGGGAACCGATCATATAGATTATGCCCCCCTTGCTGAGGACAGCACAAGCTAGTGTCAGACCTGCTGTTCCCAAACACTGTGCCCCTTATTCTGTAAGTGCAGCGTTTTAGAGCATTTTTCCCCCAAAATTTTCATGAGAGGTGTTAGTCCCCCCCACCAAAGGGGTAGCCCCGCCCACTGACAAATTTTCCGTTTCAAAAAATTCAAATAGTAGGTTTTCGTTGAGGTGGGTGGGGCTAGCCCCAGATGGGCGGGGTTTGAAAAAAAAAATGACAATTTTTAAAAAAAAAGACTTTCGAATTACCTTCTGGCGAAAAAATGCAGATTTGAACATTAAATACACAAAAAATACAGTATCTTCCGAAAAAGGGACACGGCTGGAAACAGCATGTCTGACACTAGCTTGTGCTGCCCTCAGCAAGGGAGGCATAATCTATGTGACAGGTTCTCTTTAAGTCTCTTGGGCATGGAGATCACTACAGCTCATAGGTTGCAGCCACTGGAATCCTCTTTCACTCCACCATGATGATATCACAGAGCTGGTGGATGTTAGAGACCTTGCACGGCTCCAAACTGGAGGTGTGTTTGGGGCCATTATCATGTTGGAATACTGCCCTACAACCCAGGGAGAGGATTATACTCTGCTTCAGTATGTCACAGTACATAATGGCATCTATGGTTTCCTCAATGAACTGTAGCTCCCCACAGCCAGCAGCACTAATACAGCCCCAAACCATGACACTCCCACCACCTTTCTTGACTGTAGGCAAGACACACTTATCTTTGTACTCCTCACTTGATTGCCACTACACTCTCTTGACACCATCTGAACCAAATAAGTTTATCTTGGTCTCATCAGACCACAGGACATGGTTCCAGTAATCTATGTCCTTAGACTGCTTGTCTTCAGCAAACTATTTGGGGGCTTTCTTGTGCATCAAGTTTAGAAGAGGCTTCCTTCTGGGATTAGAGTCATGCACACCAATTTAATGAAGTTTGCGGCATATGGTCTGAGCACTGACAGGCTGACACCCATACTACTTTAACCTCTGCAGCAATGCTGACAGCACTCATACATCTATTTTGAAAAGACAGTCTGGATATGACGCTGAGAATGTGCACTTCTTTGGTCGACTATAGTGAGACCTGTTCTGAGTGGAAAGTGTCTTGTTAAACCGCTGTATGGTCTTGGCCATTGTGCTGCAGCTCAGTTTCAGGGTGTTGGCAATCTTCTTATAGTTTAGGCCATCTTTCATTCACACCTGAGACCTTGTAACACTAAAGATTCATGTGACACAGTGGAAGGAAAATGGAAAATTGGGCACAATTTGTCTATTTTTACTTAAAGGTGTACTCAATTTTGTTGCCAGCGGTTTACACATGGATGGCTCGGTGTTGAGTTATTTTGAGGGCACACCAAATTTACACTGTTATACAAACTGTACACTGACTACTTTACATTGTATTAAAGGGATTCTCCAGGAAAAAAAAGAAAACTAAATAAAGTACATGTCATAAAGAAATTTTTTTAAATACCTTTAATTAGAAAAGTCTGCTCGTTTTGTCTAGGGGATAATCATTATAGAAGAACAAAATGGCCACCGGGCTCCTTCCTGTGCAAAAACTATTCTACAGGAAGTAGGACAGGCTCTGTGAGTTATGTCCTGGTTATGCTGACTGACATATTCGAGCATGTGCTGTGCTCAGTCAGTGTGACAGACTTGTGGTATGAGGCAAGGCTCTCCAGAGTAGAAAGACATACTGTAGGGACATGTATAGACATATATATATATATATATATATATATATATATATATATATATATATATATATATTGTTGTGTAGGAATATAGGTAATTATAAATCTAAAGTCAGCTGGAAGGAAGTGACTTTGGTGGAACATGTATTTTTCAAACAGTGCGCCTAGGAACCATAGCTCCGCCCACTAGCCCAGTCAGGAGAAAGCTCCAACATGGCGATAACATGCGATATAACAGTATCTGGAAGTAGTTCACACACTGGATTGTGACACATATTTACTGCTTATCTTTAGTATTACTGCAGAAAAGGTTATTATTTTTTGGGTTTCTTACACAACCCCTTAAACTAGACGCCTGAAAAGTAGTTAAAGGGGTTGTCTTTAACTGCAAATCATTTTGCAATATATGTCCATTAACAGTGTCCTACCTGTTCTGAGATATCCCCTCTTGTATGGGCTGCATCAGCTCCTCAGGTTGCTATAGCTACAGACCTGTTTGAGCTATCCTGATAGGCTACCAGCACTGGTTGCTATAGCTACAGACCTGGCTTCTACTGCAGCCTAGTGGAAGACAGTAAACACGCCCCTGAATTCAAAGTGAAACCAAGAAAGCAGGACTGAGGTAAAGTGAATCAACGTAGTGAGACAACCCCTTTAATGACCAGCACATTTTTTTTAGTTTTTGCCTCCTGGCGTTTTGACAGTTGTAACTTTTTAATTTTTTTTTAATTGCAGTTGTATGAGGCCTTGTTTTATTCGGGACAAGTTGTATTTTTTTTTGGAATAATTTAAGTTCACTTACAAATTATTGAAGATTTTTTTTCATTTTTTAAAATTATTTTTTACACCATTCACATTTCACACTTAATAACTTGTTAGATTAATTCTACATGTTATTACTGTTGTGTAGATACCTAATATGTGGAGGTTTTTTTGTATGTTAAGTATGCACAATTTTTTTAATTAAATATTTATTTTTGTTTTATTATTTGTTTTATTTTTTTCTACACTTTATTTTTTTTAAATCCATGAAGGGATAACTGTTTTAATTTTTTTTTCTACACTTAGTAATGTAGTAGCATATTCATATATACTAATACATTATAATCTGTGTCAGTCCGAAGCTGTGAAGTACAGCTCTGCTCTCAGCGCAACTGTGGTGCTAAAAGCCGCAAAACCGTCCAGGGACGCCGCTCTTCGTTGGCATCTCTAACGTTCACAAAAATGGATTTCCTCCCCCACTAAGTCCCACTATTGCAGGTATCAATTCTTTAAATGAAAGAGTAAGTAGCTGGATGGATGCCCATTTACAGAAAATAGTGCATACACTACCTGACAGCAAAAGTGTTCTTCAGGCTTTCAATATGTTTTTTATGGTAAGATAAATATAAGTGGATTACCTGTGATGTGGTAGGGCTATATATGTGCATATCACACTACCTAGCAATAACAGCAATTACATATTATATATCTAAATCGGAATATGGTATGTCATCTGAATTACAAGAATTTCTTATTATGTATATCTAGTATTTACTATCAAGCAATTATTTTACCTTTGATAACGTGTTTTATCTCCAGTGTCTGTGAGCCCCGATGGGGTCAAAATTCTCACCTTCACTGGCTATAATTTAAATGGCTTGGTGGGAGACTAATGTAATTTTTTCATCTTCTAATCCCTTTAGTGCCAATATTGTCTGGTACGGGCGCTATATCGACAACCTCCTATTTGTGTGGTCGGACGATATCGCGTCCCGTACCGGAGAGTTTTATGAGTATATCATGGAGAATCCGTTGAATCTACAATTCACTATGGAGGTCCATGATTCACAAGTACCGTTCTTAGACCTTCTGCTTAATGGTGATATGGCAAATAATAAGGTCACTACTTGTCTTTATCGAAAACCTCTTGCAGGTAATACACTGCCAATAGCTGTCATGCCATGCACACTATAAAATCTATCCCGATAGGGGAATATGTACATGCAAAAAGGAGTTACAAATCCTGGATGCTGAATCTTATATGATCAATATTGATCGCCAAGAATTACTTCGGGAAAAAACATCTATTCAACATGTAAGCAATATACAAACCTCTATAGTTTTTTCCACAGCATACAGTAGAGACTTTGCATCTATTAAAAAGATTATCCATAAATATTTACCCATTTTAGAAGCAGATGATGTGCTAGCTACAATATTACAAAATGGAGTTAGAATAATTCCAAAATGCAACAAAACCTTGGGTGATATCCTTTCACCCAGTGCGTTTTATGGTTAAATTGCCCAACCACAGTGGTTGCTTCAAAAAGGAGTTTATAAGTGTGGAGGCCCTAGGTGTAATTCGTGCCATTTTGCGATGTCTAACAAAAAAAGATTTTGGCTTAAATCAAAAACAGTATAAAATACAAAATTAACTGTAACTCGACCTACATAGTTTATGGAATTCATTGTGTTAGTTGCAACTTGGTTTACATAGGATGCACAATTTGGAAATTAAAAACTCGCATTCTGGAACATATTTCTGATTTTGAAAACAACGTATCTGGAGCAGCTAGGTACTTTATAGATGTCCATGATCCTAATATTGACTATTTTAGGTTCTATGGGTTAGAGAGAGTCTCTAGGCCAAATCATGGTGGCAATTGGAGATATAGATTATTGAATAGAGAGGCTTTCTTGATTGTAACTTTGCAGACTCACTTCACAAAAGGGTTAAATTTAAAAAAACTATCCCTTATATTTCTATTAACCCATTTTTTCCCCCTGTATGTGGGTGTCTCCATAGTCTGTTTTATATTCTGTTAGTTAAGGGACTACTTTATATTCACATTTGTATTTGAAATCGCATTGTTCACATACCAATGGTACATATAGGGTTAAAGTTTGGATTTTAACGTGGTAAGTTACTATTGGTTAGTTAACATTTATATGTTATCACATGTGGTAATGATGCATGCTGTGATCAAGGAACTCTTGTTCCGAAACCCGTTATCGTGCACTCATGCATATGTTAATCTATGTACCTTTTTATGATTTTTGATACCTAAAATACATTTTTTTAATGTCTTAAAATGGAGTTTTTTCTTTTTTGACATATGGGCTAGAGCTCACTTTCATCCTGACTTGGTTTCCAAGTGGCTTCGTTATGTTTTCCCTGCATGTTCAGCAGCACCTGTGAGTCGCCCTATAGGAGTTTTCTCCTCATTCAAACGCTGGAGGTTGTCAAGTGGGCTCTGACCTCTTCAAGTCGGGAGTGGTAAGTACTATTGTTTTTTTGTTTATACAAACATTGCTGTTTTTGTTATATTGTTTATGTTTATTATTGATAAAATTTGTTTGTCAGAGCTTTGTAGACTTCTATCCTGGTGTTTAAAACCGTTCTTTACCAATATCCCTCTATCAGGCTCAGCTAGGAATAACAGAACTGGAATGTCAGTCACTGCTGTAGAACCACCCACAGTCTGAAAAGGAAGTGGAAGCCTGAAGCTAGAGGTAAAGAACAGGATCTATGAAACAGCACAGTGAGATAACCCCTTTAACTTTCATGGTATTTAATCTATAGACAGGTTTAAGGTAGGAATCCATTGAAGAGAAGAAGTTGATGCGGCAAATCGGGACCAATATCCGTTTAAAATTCCAAAATTTATTTATATTGTAAATAAAATCATCACAGATCCAAACAATGGCATTCCCCCAAGGAAGTAACAGCCAATGCTAAATTTACGCGTTTCGGGCGTTCAAACATGTATTCCTACATAAGGTAGGAATACATGTTGCAGCTTCCACCAATGGCCGCACTAGTTTGTTGACGTCTCATGCAGCCATTGGTGGACACACCGCGGCAGCACTGTGTATTCCTACCCTTAGATTCAAGTTGACTGATGTCAATCAAGTATAGCTGTATCAGATAAATCATTACTCATGGTATTGTCTTCTATGATATTTTGTGTGACACATATGACCTTTCCCACCACCGAATATTTTACATAAGTCTCTAGCAGCAAGTATGCAGTTAAGCAGAAATGAATGTCTTATTTTGCATCTTTATTACCGTTGATTTTCATTTAAAAAACTTTGACGTGAAACCCACACCACTGCTCAGTGACTCATTAGAAAGAAACAAAAATAAAAGACTGTTTTGCCTGCTCAGCTTGCAGAACACATCTGAAAGGTCTCTCTGAGCAATTGGTAAGCGGCATAATGCAGAAGATGGGAACAGGAAACTAAATGTCTTTGCAAGAATGTGGCTGACACGTCATTCTTTTGGGTTGTTTGAATAAATTGTGAAAAGGGATATAAAGTGCAATAATAAAAAACATCATTAATACCCAATCCAAGGTTTGTGATAACAACATAATTTGTTTGTCTCTCCAAACCTTAGTTTCTTCCTCAAACTTTTGATTTTTAGAAAAATGCCTACCAGGAAACTTATATAAGAGGAGCAAATGAAAGTACTTAAACAACAAAGAGTTGGAGTAAAACTATCCAGGGTATGTTTCCCAGGATAACCTTCACTTTTTCTAACTGAGGAACTGGAATTGAACTTGAACAGAACTAAACTAAACTTAAACTATGAACTGAACCCTCCCAAGTGGGGTCAGCTACATATTGTCACGGACAGGTTGTGGATTACCCTGGTCTCCACCGTCAACTCAACAAGGGTTGTACAAAACAAAAAAAACCCCAGAAAGATGAAACAATAGAAGAATACATTAGCAGCTTCTCCACAGATAGTGACAGAAATGATAAGACAAGGCTGGAGCTAGTAATACTGGAGAAGTTCTACTACTCAATGATCTGTTGTTACCTGGATACCATGGTCACATGACCTGTGTGGTGGACACATGATACGACGCGGCAGGAGAAAGTAATACTGGAGAAGTTCTGTTCCTCAAGAATCTACTCTTACCTGGATACCATGGTCACATGATCTGTATGGTGGTCACATGATAAGACGCTGCTGGAGGTAGTAATACTGGAGAAGTTCTGCTCCTCAATAACCTACTGTTACCTTGATACCATGGTCACATGATCTGTGTGGTGGTCACATGATAAGACGCTGCTGGAGGTAGCAATACTGGAGAAGTTCTGTTCCTCAATAATCTACTCTTATCTGGATACCATGGTCACATGATCTGTATGGTGGTCACATGATAAGACGCTGCTGGAGGTAGTAATACTGGAGAAGTTCTGCTCCTCAATAACCTACTGTTATCTGGATACCAGGGGGTCACATGACCTGTTTGGTGGTCACGTGACTGATTTCTCCATGCAGCTACTCCATGGTAGCCATTGCTATGAATAGGAACATGGACTATACCATTTTGTTTCTAGATAGGGGCCTACTGCATTAGTTTTAAAAGAGGCACAGGAGCCAAATTTTAATACATGTGTATTAGAAAATTGCATGATTTCCTATTGTACACATAGTAAGTAAAGATATTAAAGGAAGCACTTTGTTTTTTTGTGCAGTAGACCACTGTGCACATTAAGGTGGACATTTATGAATGGGGCTGCGCCAGATATCTGCCGTGTTTACAGTCCGTAATCAGGCGCAACCCCATTCATACATTTTTAAATCTCCCGCATGCCACTCCGGGGTGCATTACATAGCGCCTGCGGCGCTTTGTAATGCGCCCGATCACAAGGGGCGTGCGGGAGGCGGGGAGCACTAGAACTGCAGCAAAGCTATATATTTGTAGCTTCGCTACGGCATTTTTGGATGTATTACAGTTGGAACAGGTATACCACTTTGAAAGTGGTATTTCTGATCCAAACTGTCGCCCGAGCACTAGAATGTGCCTGATTTATGATCCGCTGTAGCCTATTATTAGGTGCATGAAATTTGGCATTCGCACACCAAATTTCATGCATGTCGCCATAGATGTCTGTCAACCTATGATACTATAAATGCCCTTGGCAGGTATTTACCTTTTGATGCCCACTTGCTCATCTTGAACATTTGCTCCCTCTGTGGAACAGACATTTCTTCAGCGTCGTAGCTGAAGTGCCAGACGCATTGCCCTTCTGTACCGCATATTCAAGAACACACAATTCTTTGTGACATTAGGAGTGAAGCTTGTCAGTCATGGCTGTCTCTGACAGTAAAACTATAGAATAGCAGAGGAGCAAGAGGAACAATGAATTAAACAACACGACAGACTCTAGTCCACAGAAAGTCACTGGAGGCTGATCTTCAGTAAACACAGTGGTGCACATTTATCAAGACAGTTGCGTTAGAACTCTGGCACAGTTTACAAAAAAAATAATGCCATACATGCTTTACACCACATTTATGATGCGCTCTAGACAGTTTCTAGACACTTCTTTGCCTCGTCTGACAAAAGGGGCATGGCTTTAATAAAAGGGCATGACTACTTTAAAATGGTGTAGTTTAGCGTGTGAGGTTGTATGCCTCAATTTGGGCGCAGTTAACGGCATAAAGTAAGCCAATCTAAAAATGGTGTATGGTTAGACTAGACAGTTTTAATCTGTGCCAGATCTATGAGCACTGTTAGATAAGGAAGGATGTCGAACACCTTTGCCTTGGAAAATATTACTGCGGTGCTTGTGAAAGGATAACCAATCCGTAGTACAGACTTACGATAAATCCACAGCACACTGCAGATTTCATGCAAGATAGTAGATTTATTAACTAATAGACAGGACTCCAATATTAGTGGATGCAATTATGAGCCTCACAGAGCAAAGCCAGACCAATTATGAATGTTTTCGACCAGTTGGCCTTCATCAGAAATGTCTGGAATTAAAAAACATTGTATGAGTAATGCATTCAAATAACACAAAATTGGAGAGTACTGCCAAAAGAAAAATAGAAAAGCTACAGGTATGTACAAGCAAAGGTAGGACATATGAGATCAGGAAGAGGAGAGAGGAAGAATAGAAACATTTAAAAGGTCCAAAATAACCCAAGGTAAATACAGACAAATGTGTATCAGATAGGGGGAAAAGAATAATGAAAGTGGTGAAAAAATAATGAGGAGAAGTATAAGATACAAAATTGGTTCTTAGAAAAACAGGACAGAAAACAGTGGGTATAAATAGGTAGTGTAAATGTCACGTCAAGGGAGGTGCAGTGAGCCCTAACTGGAACCCAGCCCACTGTGTCTGCCTACTTGACGTGCTGCCCTAGGCGGCAGACGGCAACTGGGCGACAGTCCCTGCGCTGCTAAAGTGCTGGGGCCGTGAGAAGCAAGAATAGTCAAACAGTCCAGGTCAATATCAAATAGGAACGCCAAAGCCACAAATCAAACCAGAAAAATAAAACGTAAAAAGCCGAGGTAAAAACCCAAAAAGGAAGAAAAGCCCCAAAATCAGGAGAAAAGGCCGGAGTCGGGGAGAAAAAAGGCCGGGGGTCGGGTATACGGGTTAGAAAAAACAAAAAAACCAAAGAACAAGAAACCCCAAGGGAAGCCGGGAATTACCCACAGGGCAGCAGTCAGTTTCAGGGGTTTTTAAAGGGGTTTTCCCGGGGGATCCCGCCCCTGCAGCTGATTGGAGCCCCTCCGGGTCCTCCCTTGGCGGGTTTGCACTTGCCCCCTGTCGGGAAAGTGGTGGGGTCTGTCACCACAGAGCTGTCAGCACAAGTGTATCGGGAGGGAGCGCCCCATCAGCTGTTGCGCCTGTTTTCACTCGAGGGACCAAACTTAGCCCTGGGCATTAAAAATGTGGGTTTAGGTCAAATATATCGCCCAAAAGAAATACAGACAATAAGTAAGGGGCAAGTATGAGTAGATCGGGACCTAGGAAGTATAGACGGGAAATAAGGGGGGAAAAATTTGAGACCCAAAAGGGGGAAGGGGTTTTGGGCAATTTTAACCCCGGTACAGGAGGGGGTAGAAGATCTGGAGCTGTCTATCCTGATGCAAACAAAAAGTAAGGTGCAAAGTATAGGTAAAACAGACCTAGTGGGTATAGGAGAGGAACAGAAGGGATTTGGGGAGCCAGAGGCAGGGCCGTCTTTCCCATTGGGCAGGGTAGGCGGTTGCCCGGGGGCGCCACGAGCACAGGGGGCCAGCCCAGGCAGCTGCCGACCCTGCCCAATGAACATACACGCCCAGACCCAGTGTTCATTGCGCCGCCCGTGCCTGCGCTGCGCTCACTCTTTAAAGTATAGGCAGGGCGGTGCGGGATTTAAGTAGAGCAGGGGCCCTGTGTCTTGGTGCGGCGGCCCCTGCAGGGGCCAGACACAGCAGTGAAAGGTGGCACTTCCTGGTGGCCATCGGTCCTCCATCCCCCGCCAGGCCGCTAGGAAATGTAGTTTTAGTCCCCCACCACCGGCCGGCGGGGGAGTGGGGATGAGGGCAGCAACGCCGGCATCTCCTGTGTCATTGGTGGCAGCAGCTTCTGGGAAAGGAGTGGAGCAACGCTGCTCCGCCCTGTCTCACTCCCCAGCACTGCGCGCAGCTGAAGACTGTCAGAGAGAGCTGTCAGAGAGAGAGAGAGCAACAGCAGCGATGCTCCGCCCACTCCTCCCTAGCACAGGACTGCAGGAAGAGATGAAGACTCCTAGGGTCCCTGCACTTCAGGTGAGGTAAGTGAGTGGGGGAGGGGTGAGACATGTGGGATGCTGTGGGGGAGAGGGGAGGGGGGTGCGTGTGGGAGGGGTGAAATGTGGGGTGCTGTGGGGAAGGGGTGTGCTGTGTGGGAGGGGTGAGATGTGGGGAGCTGTGAGGAAGGGGGAGGGGTGCTGTGGGGGTGGGGTGAGACATGTGGGGTGCTGTGTGGGAGGGGTGAGACATGTGGGGTGCTGTGGGGGAGGGGAAGTGGGGTGCTGTGTGGGAGGGGTGAGACATGTGGGGTAATGTGGGAGAGGGGTGAGACATGTGGGGTGCTGTTCGATATAAATGATGTGTTATGTGTATTCTGCATGATGATACATCTCTGTTGATACCAAATATGTAGGGTTTTCGTTGTGTTTTAGTACTTTTAAAAAACATAATTATTTTTTTTATATTTGTGCTACAGCACCATTTTCTGTGACCAATAACTGTTCTGTTTTTCCACCTATGGACCTGAGTGAGGTGACATTTTTGTGCCTTGTGGGGTATACATGTGACTTTTGATCACTTTTGATTGCGTTGGTTGGGGGGCCCAGCTCTGCCCAGGGGCCCATACTGCTGTTAAGACGGCCCTGGCAAGAGGGCAAGAAATATGGCCAAATTACCTGGTATAGGCAGGAGGTAGGAGTTCTGGAGCTGTCTAAAGTCCAGCAAGCGCGCTGGACATTAAAGGGGATGTATCGCTTCATCAGTTCGGCTGTTTTCTTGTAGTTTCAGTTTCTCAGCTCCTCAAATCCAGGGGCGTTTCTTCCCCTCCCAGCAGGGTGTTTCTTAACTGAAGGGGGATGACATCATCACCCCCCTTCACTGTTCATGGGCCCCTCCTGAGTCAGTGTGTTTGTTTGAGATCATGGGAAGGGGGTAGCACATCCCTGCTCTTTCCCCCCCCTCTCTGTCCCGCATTCCACTCCACATGTCACTGTGTCGTTCCTCTCCCTATGCAGTCTTATTTTGTAAGAGCTGTTTGTTTACATACCAAAGCCCTGCATTCAGTCTAGACAGTCTTCTATGAACTCAGAGCACTGATCTCTTCTCCTCTCACAGCTGGAGGTTTGTTACAGTTGAATCCAGTCTTCTATGAACTCATCCAGAGCAGCACCGATCTGTCTCCTTTCTATGTTTACACGCAGCAGCATTAGGTACCAAGCACAATTCTGCTGTTTTCTGATTGTAGAAGCAGCTGCAGGGTTACTGTGCAGCTGCTGGCTGTGCAGAATGAAATGCTGCCGGCCCCTTATTCTGAGTAAGAGAGGCAGGAATGCACGCTCCCATGATTACGACCGTCGGCCAGATGGAATGTAAATTAGTAGAGCCGTCAGCCAATGAAATGAAAGGAGGCGGAATCTGACCGGCACTGCGCAACAGTGTGTACACAAAACGCGGAAAAGGGACACAGTGAAAACAAGACAGCTTTGCAAAGGACATCCCATTGCAAAGTTGCTTGATTTCACTGTCCCCTTATTCTGAAGACCATTTAATGTAATGAGACAACCCCTTTAAGGTGGACATGTATGAAAACTGTCTTGGTCTAAGACTTTTCTTGTTGCTCTTAGGAACCAGAGCACCCCTCTCATTTCATATAGTGCTCTGACAAAATGAAAGGGGCGCTATGGTTGCTATTGGCAACAAGAAAAGTCTTAGACCAAGACAGTTGTCAAACATGTCCCCAATAATACCTGCAATAGCATTAACTTCCTATCAGTGAAACGCAAGTGCATGCGCAATGGGCAATTGGACATTTTCAATGTTTCTATTCTTCCCCCCTCATCTTCCTGATCTCATATGTTCTATCTTTGCTTGTACATACCTGTAGCTTCTCTATTTCTCTTTTGGCAGTGCTCTCCAAATTTCATGTTATTTTGAATGCATTACTCATACAATGTTTTTTAATTCCAGACGTTTCTGATTAAGGTCAGCTGTCTGAAAATGTTCATAATTGGTCTGGCTTTGCTCTGTTATGCTTATATTTGCACCTACTAATATTGGAGTCCTGTCTTTTTGTAAATAAATCTACAATTTTGCATGAAACCTGCGGTGTGCTGTGGATATATCTTAAGATTTATGAGCTCTATGATAAATCTGGCGCATTGTAAGACTGTTTAGTCTCACTTAAAAACGTCTAAGGCTCCTACCCGGCAGTAGACAAAAAACAACCTGAAAACCACATCTTAAAAACATTCATAAAACTGAGTTTTTTGTCCACTGCCTGTCAAAAGCAGCTGAAAAAAGTCTGTTTTTTGGCGCGTTTTGGGGTTTTTGGTGCTTATTTGCACATTTTTGATGCGTTTTTTGCAGAAATGCACAGCATTAGATTTTAGCAAAAAACACTCCAAAAAACTTGCCCAAAAACGTCCGTCAATTTACATTGACTCCAATATTAAATTTGCTGCCCAGCTCAGTTGTTTTTTGCACCATGTTTCAAAAATGACCATCAAATAAAATGATCAGAACAAAAAGTTCTGTGGAGACAACAGGATGTTTTTACTATACAAGTCTATGGGACATCTTTTCAGTTGTTTTTTTTTCTGCTTTATAAAAACGCTGAAAAAATTGACATTTTTGTGTGCAGTGGAGACATAGCCTTAGAGTTAGAAAGTAATAATAAATCTGCCTGAGCACCTGCTGTTACCAGTAGACTGTCAGATTGGTGGTCACGGGATGCAATGACCATGGTGAGATGACTAGAATTAAAAATAAAGTAGGTGGTTATTGATGACATTTGGATTGACAACTGTATTCATAGTGAGTGGGGTTAGATAGACCCTCCCCCCATGCAAAAAAAACTCACAACAAAACCTAGAGTTGGTATAAAAGTAGAGAAGTATGGCTGCTTTTTTCTAAAAAAAAAATATGCCGCAATACCAATGTGTTTTTTTTTTTTAGCTCAAAGCAATTCACTTCAGTGAAGCAGAGCTGCAGTGTCAGACACAACCTCTGGACAGGTTTGGTAGCCATGTTGTTCTAAATCCCAGATAACCCCTTTAAATAGTACATGAAGGTTCATAATGAGAACACAGGTTAGAGCCACCTAACTGAGGAACCAAAAGCCAGCGGGACGCATTGTTAACAAGCTGGTTAGTGACACAGCAAACTCTCAGTGAGAAACTGTTTTGTAACACAGTATTAGTCATTTCACATAGATCATCCATATAGACACATCTATATTTAAAACAAATACTGTATTTTTTAGAGCTTTAAATAATTGATTGTACGTGCATTTCAAATGCAACCTGTAAAAGCTTTTCTACACAGTATGTCAGAAGTCAAGTCCATTCCGAGTGGCTGGTAAGACTTTTTACTATGCAGAGTTCTGATTTTGTATTAATTTCCTAAACACTTATCCATATGGTATATATTTTTGTTATGGACAAAGGCACTAGAATAGCATTTCCTATTTTCTCCAAAAATAAGAACCAATTTTTCTTTTTTCTGAGGCATTGTACTGGTGCTACCTGTAACTATCCTGGTCACACTTTAAGTCCATCTATGACCATACCTGCAGGAAAAAACTAATACATGCAGCTATAGCTTCTATATACAGTGGGTCCGGAAAGTATTTCAGACCCTTTAAATTTTTCACTCTTTGTTTCATTGCAGCCATTTGGGTAAATCCCAAAAGTTAATTTTTTGCTCATTCATGTACATTCTGTACCCCATCTTGAAAGAGAAAAAAAAGAAATGTAGATATTTTTGTAAATGTATTAAACAAGAAAAACTGAAATATCACATGGTCATAAGTATTCAGACCCATTGCTGTGACACTCACATTTACCTCACATGCTGTCCATTTCCCTTCTGATCCTCCTTGAGAGGGTTCTACTCCTTCATTGAGTCCAACGTTTTTTAATTTAACTGATGGACTTGATTAGGGAAGGCACACACCTGTCTATAAGACCCACAGTCATGTCAGAGCATAAGATTCTAAGGAACTGCCCAAGAGCTCAGAGATAAAAATTGGGGCAAGGCACAGATCTGGCCAAGGTTACAAAAGAATTTCTGCAGCACTCAAGGTTACTAAGAGCACAGTGGCCTCCATAATCCTTAAATGGAAGAAGTTTAGGACAACCACAACTCTTCCTCAAACTAGCCGTCCAGCTAAACTAAGCAATCGTGGGAGAAGACTCTTGGTGAGAGAGGTAAAGAAGAACCCAAAGATCACTGTGGCTGAGGTTCAGAGATGCAGTAGGGGAAACAGAGAAAGTTTTCCCCAAAGTTCAACTATCACTGCCAGCCCTCCACCAGTCGGGGCTTTGTGGCAGAGTGTGCTGACAGATTCTCTCCTCAGTGCAAGACATATGAAAGCCGCATACAGTTTGCCAAAAACACATGAAGGACTCCCAGACTACGAGAAATAAGATTATCTGGTCTGATGAGATGAAGATTGAACTATGCGGTATGTGTGGAGAAAACCAGGCACTGCTCCTCACCTGCCCAATACAATCCCAACAGTGACACATGGTGGTGGCAGCATCATGCTATGGGGGTGTTTTTCAGCTGCAGGGACAGGACGACTGGTTGCAATTGAAGGAAAGCTGAATGCGGCCAAGTACAGAGATATCCTGGATGAAAACCTCTTCTAGAGTGCTCTGGACCTCATACTGGGCCGAAGGTTCATCTTCCAACAAGACAATAACCCTAAGCACACAGCTAAGATAACAAAGCAGCGGCTTCAGAACAACTCTGTGACCATTCTTGACTGGCCCAGCCAGAGCATTGACCTAAACCTAATTGAGCATCTCTGGAGAGACATGAAAATGGCGTCCACCAACATTCACCATCCAACCTGAAGGAACTGGAGAGGATCTGCAAGGAAGAATGGCAGAGGATCCCCAAATCCAGGTGTGAAAAACTTGTTTGGGATCTTTCCCAAAAGCTCAGGGATGTAGTAGCTCAAAGGGTGCTTCTACTCAATATTGAGCAAAGGGTCTGCATACTTAAGACCATGTGATATTTAAGTTTTTCTTGTTTAATAAATTTGCAAAAATATCTACATCTCTGTTTTATTATTTCAAGATGGGGGGGGAGGGGGCAGAGTGTACAATAATGAGCAAAACGATTAACTTTTTGAATCTTACCAGATGGCTGCAATGAAACAAAGAGTGAAAAATTTAAAGAGGTCTGAATACTTTCTGTACCCACTGTAAAAGATTCAATACGCAGTGTTGGCCATGAAATGTTAAAAAATAGTGGTAGCCACATAACAATGCCAGCAGAATGATACAACTCCAAAAACATTAGGTTTCAAGCAAACTTCTCAAAAACTTTATTGATCACATTAAAATCAGTAAATTGCTAGTGAACAATAACACTAATGCATTTTAAACCTTACAGTCCTTGATCACAGTGTAATGTCTTGTCTTACTCATCAGTTTTTACAGGGAATGTGTCTTCAAAAAAGGACTTATTGTTCAACTCTTTCAATATTTTTTAAAATTCTTAAATCCTGCAGTTTTCCCTTTGGCCACTAGGCCTAATAATAGTCTGACACTTCCTGCTCTGTAGAGAAAGATTTTCAGTAGTCTGCTCCTGATCAGTACAAGCAGGGTTACACTGAAAGTAGACACCAACATGTATAGGAAACACAGGATCCACCATTCACAATAGGAAATAGTCACAGTTCACCCTCTCCGCTTCCCTGCACACTGACTTCTTCCCAGGTCACAGGAACCTGTGAACATGATCATTCACATTGACTTCTATAGGAGAGTTTTCAAGGTATGTTCTGTCCATGAAGCTGCTGTTAAGCATCTTTCTAAATGTAGTTAAAAGCAGATTAGGCAAGAACACTGTCCCCACAATCATACAGACAACCAAACTTAGAAATCTACAATCAGAAAATAAAAATGGCAAAGAAGAAAAGAATATGTGTCAGTATCTAGTTTTAATTAGTAAAGATACTCTTTAAAGGGACACTTCCATCAGAAATTTGTATTTTTGTTAAAATCATATTCCTGTAAAAAAAATAAAAATAATTAGAATTTTCCTTTTTTTTTATTTTGGCACTCCTTTACAATTAAAAAAATACATATGAAATCCTGCTCTTCTCTAGCTGTGATAGTAAAAAGATACAAATCTTGAATGTCTGGGAAGTATAATTTTATATTAATGTTTGAGCTGCGAGAAGAGCTTATCTGCATGTTGTCTCATTACAAATAGTAGATAATGACAATTATTGCGCTATTCTTCTCTGGACATGCCTAGATAAAGATTAGACTACAGCAACAGGGCAATGACAAGAGCAATACATGAAAGACTAATGGGTTAATCTTTTTCTGCACTGGGAGGGTTTCCAGCTTTTTCACACTTATCATGTGCTGCTGATAACACTTCTCTCAGGCCTTTAGAGGTGGAAGAGAACCATCAAACAATCGTCACTTCTATGCTATCAGCGCTTATAGAAGGGAAGTCCGAGAGAAAAACCAAGAAGTATTGTACGTAGGGGAACTTTAAAAAAAAAAAAAAAAGGTTTTAATAAAAAGAAACCTGCTCAGTTTTTACAAAAATAATTACATATAAAAGTCACTTATTTCTTGTCAATATGTGACATTTTCTTTTGTCCCTTTTAAAATACACTGAGCCAGTCAAACATAAGTGCTTAAAAACTTTAACAAGTAATGTCGTTTAGCCTTTAATAGGTATGTATTGTATATCTGGAAAGTCAAGATTACCAGCATTAGTAACAGGAAGGTAAAATAAACTAAAAATTCAATAAATGTACATCAATTATTTTTGTGATTTTTTTTACTGGCAGGGAAACTTTTATTTAAGTTGAATATCCAAAAAGCTGCTCTGTTTAGGACCACGCACCTCCAATCTCACCCTCTGCATGGTATCATTATTTGTTCAATCCCATAAAAGCAAAAAGAGTGCAAACTACCCTGATGTAGCTTAATAAAATGTTTAGACTTTCCCGACACGTTAATTCGTTTGTTTCTTGTAGCAGCAATATGTTCAGCTATTACAATGTTCAGCTTTCTTTTAGTGCAACCCACATACTTATGACAAGAAATTCATAATTAACACTGTTTCAAAATTTACCTATTGTAAACTTTTGTTTGGGTTAAATGACATCATTAGGCAAAAATGAAATGCGCTCACTTTTGATTGGTTTAGTATGTTTTTACTGATGGGTAACATGAGACATGACGTTGTGAACAAGGACTGCAAGGTTTGAAACGTGTTAGCCTTATTATTCACTTACTGTTTACCAATTTTAATGTGATCGATAAAGTTATGAAGGTTTGGATATATGTGCGGGAACCCTATTGTTTTTGGTTTTGTTTTTACTGTGGGCCAACAGGTTATCGAGCATACTACATACTCTAGAGAGTTAATTCTGACAATGCCGAAAAACTTTAAAGAATTGAAGGCGTGATGAGCATCTCTCATACAGTAGATCAACTCCAGCCAGGTATCAGTACCCATCTATTGCCAGGTGCAAATCAGTGACTAATCCAGCAATTCCCAAACCCAAGGGTACTGCCAAATCCTTTGGGGAAATGGGGTACTTTTTAAAACCCCGGCAGGGGTGTTTTCACAAATTCCCTTTCTGTGTAGAGAAATTTCGGGGCCCTTTGGTTTAAAAAGTAATTTTTTACAAACATGAAAATGGGCAGTATTTGGGAAATGGAAGGTTTTTAACTTTAAACTCTGATAGCCCCAGTACAAAATCAATAAAGGGGCCTTTTTTTCCTAACCCACGTTTTTTATGCAATGGGTTGCAAAATGTTCATACCCCTTGAACTGTACCTTGTTTTTAAACATTACAAATGCAAAAAAATGTATTCTATTGATATTTTTTGTTCATTTGAGCAAACACCAAAACAGCAATTTTTGCAAATTAAAGAGAAAAACCTGTCCCCCATATTTTTTTCCCCCCTGGCTAGGGCAGCCCCCAAGCTAGTGTCAGACATTTCTTTCCCCAGCACTTTGGGCCCCTTATTCTGTTTAAAATGCCCCGGGGTTTTAGGGGGGTTTAACACCTTAAATCTTTATTCATTTTAGCAGGTTTTTTAGCTCCACCCCCCCAAAGGCTAGCTCTGGCCCCCTGACAAATTATTCACATGTTTTTTACCTATTCAAAGTAAAAAGGTTTTGGGGACGGGGGCTTAACCTCTGATTGGCCGGGTTTTGAAAAAAACGGACCTCTGAAGGACCTTATCCTTTTACTCTTCTGGCTGAAAAAATGCAGATTTTAGCAAATTTAAATCCCCGAAAACTACAGCATCTTACGAAAAGGGGCCAGCACTGGAAACGGATGTCTGCAAAGCTTGGTTTTTTGTCCTCAGTAAGGGGGGCAAAAACTTGTGAAGGTTTCCTTTTAAAGGGGGAATGTATGAAATTTTACCATTTAAATGCCCAAAATTTTATAAGCATAAAAATTAGTCTAGGAAAGGGGCCCCGATTTTATAACCCGTTCTACGCAAGGGCATAAATCAGGCGCATTCTAGCCTTGTATTTACATTTCTGGCTCAGGTTTTTAAACGGGTTTGGGGAAAATGGTTTTTACCTTTGAGGGTAAATGCCGCCTTAAAAAAATTGGGTGTAGCGAAGGTATAAATCTAAACGGGTTTATTTTGCACCACCCCCCCCAAAACCCCGTAATTTCCGGCGCATTACAAATTTTTTTGCTTGCACTATGTTTAAAAGGCAAACCCGATTAAGGCCTGTGGGGGGAAATTTTAAAAAAGTTTGTGAAAAATGGGGGGGCACCCGATATTGGGCTGAAATTTACTACAGATAATTTTGGGGCAGCCCCCCCTTCAATTTTCCACCCTTAAAAGGGTTTGCTACAAAATAAAAGAAGGGCCATCAGTTTTTTTCACGGTTTTTTTTCCTTTTTTTGAAAAAAAAAGTGGGGAAAAAAGACTTAAAACTCTTTCCATAGACTTTTATAGCAAAAAACCCTCCTTCGTTTACCACTGACTTTTTTCGCTCGTTTTTTTTTTTTCTGGTCGTTTTTTTGCAACAAATTTTCTATAAAACGCCAAAAAGCAAAGGGAGAAAAATTTACTTTCCCGGGGTCTATTTGGGAAAACGCCCCCGGGCGCTTTTTTCATGTTTTTTGTCGCGTTTTTTTTCGGCATTTTTTTGCTTTCGATTTTTTATGAAAACCCATCCAGGAGACCCAAAGTCCCACCTATTGTAGGTGTTAAAAAAGGTTATACCTACAATTTTTTCATACAAGTGGGCTGATGTGGCCTTTTTTTGTACCCTTTATAAATAAAAGGGAAACATGCTTCGGTCGCTAACGATTTTTGCGCCCAAATTTAAATTTTTTTTTTTCCCTTTTTTTTTTTTTTTTTTTTTCTACAGATTTTGCCGCTAAAATCCCTTTAAAATATTTTGGTGAAAAAATTAAATTTTAAACTTTTGCTTCTGACACTAAAATTTTCTTTTTTTTTTAAGACTTTGGCACCAGAAAACTGTTTTTTTATGGGTTTTGGTTTTTAAACTTGTTTAAGGGGACTAAAGGGGGTAAAAAATATCTAATGCTGGGTTTGTTTTTTGGGTTTTTTTTAGGCAAACTTTGCATAGTCGGTGGGCAAAAATTGATAGTTATGGGAATGTTTTTTTAGATTCCCCTCCGCCAGATGATTTAAAAGTTTTTTGGGGAAATAGGGGTTAAAGGGGGTTTTCCCCAAACATTGTAGCCAACAAAATTTTATTTAATTTTTTTTTTGCAGTTGTTTTCCCCTTTTGACCAAAAAGGGGAAACCCAAAAAAGGGAAAAGAGTCATGGATTGGTTCCAAAGGGAACCCTTTATTAAATTTAGGTTTTCCTTGCTTTCCTGGCCCTTTACCTGTCTGCCCTTTTCTTTAAAATTTTTTTTAAAAACAAACTTTGAGATGGTTGGGGAGCGGGGGTTTTCAAAGGAATCTTTCCCGAGGGGAAAGACAGTTTGGGGAAAACTAGGGGTGACAAGAAGAGGGAAAAAGGGGGTGCTTGGAAAGGGAAAACAGGGAAACCGAAAGGGAAACAGAAGGGAGGTTTTTTGTGGGGTGGGTTTCCCATTTTTTTAGGGGGGTTTTAAATTGTGTGTTCCCTTTTGCTTTGGGCAAAAAAAAAGGGGTTTTTTCAGTTCCCCTGGGACCCGAGAGCAAGGGGAGAGAGTTACCCTTTTGAGGTTTCAGGGGGCGGCGTGGCGGAAAGGGGGGGTCTCCCCCCACCCACTTTTTTTTTTTTTGGGTGCTTTTTTTCCAAAGAGAGGGCCAAATAAAACAATTTTGGGGAATGAACCATTGAACACATGTACAAGTATCTGAATACCTTTTTCTTTTTTTACCGGGATTTTTTTATGGGTTTTATTGTTATTTTTTAAGCCCTTTTTTAAATTTGTTTGTTTTTGTACCAAAAAATAAAAGTTTTTTAAAAAATTTGAGACTCTTTGTTTTATTCCCCCCAGATTTTTTATTTCACAGAAATTGGGAGGAATTTGGAAAAAAATATGGCAAAATGACGGAGATTTTTTCGGCCCCTCGTTTTGGAACCGCAACTAACAAAAATTTTTCCCGTGGGTGCATTTTTTTCCCCCTACAAATGCACGTAAAAAAAATGCCCTCTGGGGGGGCCAGAAAAACTATGTCGCCCCCCAAGGGGCTCCTTGCCCCCCGCTCCCTTTGCCAAAACCATAAAACCCTTTTTGATTCCCAAATTTAAAGGGAAAGGGTTATGTCCAGATTTATTTCCTCTAGTATTATCATGTGACCCACTTTCAATAGTGCCTTTTATTGAGTCAGCATACTGAATGCAGACCTTCTGATAGAGGTGATTTGTGTATGTGTACGATTACAAGTTCTTCTTTGTAAGTGGTAAGAATTTGTCTTGGGATGACAGACATTCCTATTGAACTCTGCTTGCCCTTAACCTTTAGAGAGCACTCCAAGCCAAACCTTTGTACCCTACATTATTACTGTGCTGGAGGTGATGTTATTTAACACAGGGATTCAAAGAACACCAGTTTAAAAATCCACGTCAAATACTTGGAGCGTTCCTTACCAGTCTAAGGTACAAATCATTTATTTGGACATGGGTGATTGTTGTTACATAAATACATTTAAACATGGTTGTTTTGTAGGCGGAGGGACCATCCCTTACAAAAGAGATTGTGCCTGTGCATATAAGGTACAAAAGTGTAATGTGCATTACAAGTAAATTTGTATATTGTGTAGCAAAGGCCATATTACCTGCCTAGCTGTATACAGAGGGCCTTATTATCTGCCCGGCTGTATACTGGGGCCATATAACTTGCCTGGTTGTCTACTGGAGGCCATATACCTGCCTAGCTGTCTACTGTATTCAGAGGACAATATTACCTGCCTAGCTGTATACAGGGGGCCATATTACCTGTATAGCTGTATACTGGGGCCATATTACTTGCCTAGCTATATAATTGTGGCTATATTACCTGCCTAGCTGTATATAGGAGGCCATATTAGCAGCCTGGCTGTATACCGGGGCCATGTTACCTGCCTAGCTGTCTACTGGGGGCCATATTACCTTCTTAGCTATATAATGGGGGCTATATTACCTGCCTAGCTGTATGTAGGGGGCCATATTAGCAGCCTGGCTGTATACTAGTGCCGTATTACCTGCCTATCTGTCTACAGGGGGCCATATTACCTGCCTAGCTGTCTACTGGGGGCCATATTAACTGCCTAGATGTATACAGAGGGCCATATTACCTGCCTAGCTGTATACAGAGGGCCTTATTAACTGCCTAACTGTCTACTGGGGGCCAAATTACCTATCTAGCTATATAATGGGGGCTATATTACCTGCCTAGCTGTATATGGGGGGTCATATTACCTGCCTAGCTGTATGTAGAGGGCAATATTACCTGCCTAGCTGTATACTGGGGCCATATTCCTCCTATCTGTCTACTGGAGGCCCTATTTTCCTGCCCGGCTGTCTACAGGGGGGCCATATTACCTTTGGCTGTCTACTGAACCTATTTTCCCTCCCAGCTGTATACAGGGGGCCATTTACCTGCCAGTGTCTACTGGGACCATTTATTTTCCTCTGTATACAGGGGGCCCATTTACCTGCCTAGCTGTATACTGGGGGGCCCTATTTCCCGCCCAGCTATTTAATTTTGGCTTTTAATACAGCCTGGCTGTTACGGGTGCCCCTTTTTCCCCGCCTACTGTATACAGAGGGCCATTTACCTCCTAGCTGATATGGGGTCATATTACCTGCCTGGATGTTTACTGGGGGCCATATTACCCATTTTTTATGGGGGCCATATTATCAAATATCTTTTACGGAGGCCCTATTGCCCCGCCTATCTATATGGGGCCCCATTGCCTGCCAAAATGTCTTTGGGTCCTATTACCTACCAAAAAATACTGGTTGCCCCATTACCTACCTATATGTCTGGGGGCCCCTTTTCCTATTTTATACATAGGGGCCCTATTACTTATATTAAATTTTTGTGGTCCTATTAATATCTGACATACTGGGGGCCCTATTACCACTATGTAAAAAGGGGCCCTAATACCATCTAAGCGGGGGACCCTATTACATATATTTTGGGGCCCTATTATTATATACCGCTGGGGGACCCCATTTTTTCTACAGGGCTGGGGACCCTATTATTATATATCTATCTCTGGGGAACATATAAACCTTTTTACCTCCCCAATGGGGAACATATACCTTTATACCTACCCTTTGGGGGCCCTAAACCTTTATACCTCCTACCATGAGGAACCCCATATACTCC
>JAODAL010027503.1:0-54848 GCA_025379985.1 Phyllomedusa bahiana
AAAAAAATGGGATAACCTTTCAATAGGAATACACTTCTTAATAAACTTGCAGCATTTACTTGCATTTTAAAAAAGTCTAAATAAATTCTCCATTGAAAATTTGAAAAAATTTAATCCAACAGACCAGTAACTATAAATTATTCCGTACAAGAGAATAAATACAATATTACTCCACCAAATGTCATAATAGCTATGTTAATAGCACCTTTAGAAATATATTTACTTAAAAAAATTGGTGATGTGCTCGCTACTTATTTAAATTGCTGTACTCATGTTCGCTATTGATAACTATAATCCTAGAATTATACGATCCTTTGTGAAGTATCTAACAGAGTAAGTGCATATGACTGCTATGAGGTTGTGCAGTCAGAGGGCCAAATACTAAACCAGCATGACATGACATCATCACAGTGGCAACCTGCATACAGGTTTATATAGCACCTACTGAGTTTATTGCTAGCTGTATGAATACATATACTGTATATATAACAGAGAGATAGATAGATAGATAGATAGATAGATAGATAGATAGATAGATAGATAGATAGATAGATAGATAGATTTATATTTATTTAGCTCCCTCTAGCTGTGGCTGCATGTATTCCGAATGATATATAAAAACTGTTTATCTATATAGATATGTTATGAATCAGAGGCGGCCCAGGATTTGGTCCTTAGAACGAAATGATTGACATTAAGGTTTTTTTTCCTCAAATTATTGATATTAAAGGATTGTTTTATTCCAAGACTTTTGTAAGTTTCCTGTGCAATCACAGACCCATGAGACCAGAATATTAATGGTTATTTTTTTAATATAAAACCTTTTACTTTAAACCCATTCACTGCCTTACAGATTTGCTATTAGCCAAATGTGCTAAAGAAAGATTTTGCACCATAAAATAGATTAGAATTTTTTTTCATTATGCGGTCTATTTGCTTTACTAGGTTTTATCTATCGTGTTTAGATGGATACCTCATCTTCTGTGCTGCTGCATTGTGCTCCCTTTATGCAGAAGTGTCAAATGCATTTATGTAAAAAGGGGTGATAAACTCTTGGTAATAACCTACAGGAGAGGAGCTATAATCGCTTTGATGTCACAGTAATCTCTTGTGATCTGTGTTCAATGCAGACGAGAATCCATTCTTTGCAGAAACATATTAATCCTTTTGCTGCCAGAAGTGCCAGCACTGTATAACTCATATACATTTGTCTGAGCTACTGATTCAAGGCATGGGAAAAACACCTGTTTAGAAGAGGCAAACCTGACCAAAGTAAGTGATAATATTCTGCACAATATGGATAGTCATAGACATAAAGATCTAATTAACTTATGTATAATATGCCATCACAACAGTAATTATTTATGGGGTGAAGACCAGTTGACGTGATCAGGTAAAACCTCTAAGGTGCTTTAACAAACTTTGGATGTTGTGAATCACCAACAGAGGTTTTGGCTGCAGAAAATCTGAAATGTATTACAGCTGGAGCAAAGTAGATGACATTTCCATAAATCTCATCCACATGCTGCTAAAAACATACACAGAATTTGCGCATAAATTTATTTAAAATCTGCAGCATGTTTATTTACGTTATGTTAATAAGCTCTATTGAAGAGATCAAGGACTCTGGTGCCACCTATTGAAAGTAGCGTACATTAAAGCCGCTGTCCACTTAATTTTTTGTAATTGTTCTTTGGTGTATTTTTTGGCTTACAAAACAAAAAAACATACTAACATCCCGTCACCTCTGACCTTGCGATACCACTGCCTCCACTCTCCGCTGCTCTTCTGTATTCTTCCAGTCTTCTGAACGGGACAACACTGCTGCAGAGGACATGTGCCATTGGTTGACCTTAACATTCGAAGCTGTTCACTTCTGAATGGTGGTGACAGGCAGTGACACATTACCACTGCAGTAATCAGCAATGATGTCCTGTTTAGAAGAAGACCGGAAGAAAATAGAAGCGTGTAGTATAGTAGTATGTATTACTTTTATGTCTAACATTGCTTCTTATTATTGCCTTAATTGCCTTATTAATTTATCATATATGACAGCATTATTTACACACAGAGCATTGGAGTATTAATTAATACTTTATCTTAAGTCTTAACTGTTCTGGATCAGAGCAAATCTAGATTACTGGGGCTGTCCTGCAATCCTAGGTGGTTACAGGTATGTCCTAGAAGTCCAGGACACATTCCCTGGATCCCCAGGTTGACGCTGATTACTCAACTATTTGCATGTTCTTGTAAAAGTTGGAGCTGCCAATTAGTCTTCAGGAACTACAAGATGTCAGGAGGGTGTACCAACATGTGCAGCATGATGGAGTTACTTCATCATGCTCTCTGCATTGGACCTCACCCAAAAGAGCCTGCTGTTTCTCGGAGATAGGGGAGATGTGAGTTTTATTTTGTTTTTTTATTGCAATTAGAAGGACATTACTAGGAATGATGAGCTTTACCTAATTAGGACTCTACTTGGTGCCCTGCACACCTACCCAACTGGGGCATAGCCTATCTACCCACCTGAGACCTTATCTACCTTCCTACCTACCTCCAAGAAGCTTACCTATCTACCTAATGGGGGACCTGTCTGCCTAATAGGTGGTTTGCCTACTTACCCAATGTGGCTTAATTGCCTAAAGGTAGCTTATAGAGTTACAGTATCTACAAATTCACCAAATTGGGGCTTAGGTCCTTATTAGGATTGGTCTGCCTTCTATTTGTCTAACTAGTTTGGGGCTAATTGCTTCAATGGGGTCTAGAAAGCTAAAAGGGGGTCTACCTATCTGACTACCAAATTTGGGGTCTATCTACTAAATGCCTACCTACCTGGTGCCCTGCATAACAAGATACCCACTTTGACCCCTACATATCTGCCTACCTGAGACTTTACCTACCTACTGGGAGCTTACCTATCTACCTAATGGGGGACCTGCCTGTCTACTTAATAAGGGGTTTGCCTACCTACCCAATCTTAACTGACTAAAAGGGAGCTTACATACCTATTTACTGAATTTGGGCTTATCTCTCTAATAGTATTGGTCTGCCTACTATTTATCTAACTAGTTTAGGGTCTAACTGCTTTAATGTTTTTTAGAAATTCAACCAAATATTCAAGCACTCAAATTCAATATCTTGTTGAATGTGTAGCATTTACATTGAATTACAATTATTTTTTATGATGGACATTTTTTTCTCCAGACGTGGGGTACCGCCATGGGGACCAAATTTGCCCCCAATTACGCAAATCTGTATGTGGGGGGCTGGGAGGATTAAATAATTTTCCCAAATGGTGTCATGAGACAATACATCATCCTGTGGCGGAGATTTATTGATGATGATCTTTATATGGAAAGGCTCGAGAAATAATTTGGAATTGTTTATAAAGGAGATCAATGAAAATCAATTTTTCTTAAAATTTGATCCGGTAGTTGATGAAATATTGGTGGATTTTTTGGATATTATAATTTGCATCGAACATAATAAAATAATTACCAAAAGTTTTCATAAAAAAACAGATACAAATAGTTTTATTCCATCTTCAAGTTGTCATCTTCCAAGATGGCTATCAAGTATCCCGAAAACCCAATTTATGCGCATTCATCGCAATTGTACAAAAATTGATAGTTATGATACAGAAGTAATGAGACTGTCATACCAGTTCCTTGCTAGAGGATAGGAAATGAAAAACATAAATCAAACACGAAATACGGTCAAAGAAATATCAAGAACTCATTTATTACAACTGAAGGATAAACTAAAGTCACAACTGTCTATTGAAGAACAAATCCACACATTACCAATTGTTACACAATACAATGTTCATAGTGGTATTGTTAGAAAAATTATTAGGAAATATTGACCTATTTTGAAACAGGATAAAGTTATAGGCATGTATTTGCCGGAATATCCCAGATTTGTGTTTAAAAAGGCAAAAAATTTAGGCAACTTTGTAGCACCTACAATTAAAAATGAAAAAAATCCAAACTATCAGTTTAATTAATAAAGAAAATGTTCTTTTAGGCAGGAAAAATGGGGTTTTCCCATGTATAATACAATAACCCCAAAATTTGGAGAAAATATTAAACCTGAGAGATTTAAAATTAAAAGTCACATTAACTGTTCCACAAAAGGGGTTATTTATGTTATTATTTGCCCTTGTGAGAAGATGTATGTGGGGTGTACAAAAAGACCATTATATGTACGCATCCACGAACACCTGTACAATATAAAAAGAGGTTATGCTGGATATCCTCTTTCAAAACATTTTTTAAAAAAACATCAGGGACAAACCCAAAATATAAAATTTTTTGGAATTGAAAAAATAAAATTAGGTTGGAGACGCGGTGACCTGATTAGTAAAATGTCCCGGGGTGAGACAAAGTGGATATTTGAGTTGGATACTATAATTATCACCAAATAGAAAAAAATTCCTTTAAAATATAACTTTTAATCAAAAATCTCTAAAATGAGTCACAACCTAGCAGTGATAGTACCAACAGAGGAAAAAAGAATTACCTAAGGGACAATGGTATCTAAACACAATTAAAT
Organism: Phyllomedusa bahiana; assembly: GCA_025379985.1. Taxonomy (NCBI): domain Eukaryota; kingdom Metazoa; phylum Chordata; class Amphibia; order Anura; family Hylidae; genus Phyllomedusa; species Phyllomedusa bahiana. The sequence continues at coordinate 4,555 of JAODAL010027503.1, forward strand.
TAACATAACCAATCCTTATCCCTATCCAGGCCTCTACTTATCTACGGCAGAGAACCCGCCCCGAAAAGGGCGACCCCGCCAAGTAGACCCAAATTATACCTAAACAAACCCCCAAAAAGCGTGTACAGAGTGGATAGTCAACAACTATTCCACTCCCAAAGCATATACAAAATGGAGAATGTACTTAGTAGTTAAAATTCCAAGTTAGTCTAAGAGTTCACATAACAATCCCCAGACACAGCGTTATGTCCCTCTCTCATGGACTTTTCAATGGGGTTAAGAAAAAATACCAAACCACTAGTCTCATCACTCCAATTTTAGAGTACATACATAGTACCTGATCAGAGGGTAATTTCCATATTAGGCTGGTATGCCTGAAAACAAAGGACAAAGAAAACATATGTATTCAAAACTATCAAACTTGATATAAACGGAGTATATTGCAGATAAACTGCTGTTCACCCGTGTACCTGAGTAACTGAGAGGGGCTGGTGTGCTCCGCGATGGGTACTCCTTTAGTGTAAGAAAGTCAAAGTCCCACAGGAAACCCTATCACTAATAGACAATTTATAGAGTATGGTGTCTCCAAACAAATTGTAGTCCCGCCCACTTACATGGTTCAGATGCCCTAATGTCCAGAAGGGTGCTGGAAACAGGGAGCCGCCGCACGGAGATGTCACTATGCCGGGGCACACTCGGCGTCGCAATCAACTCAGTACGCATGCGCGTATATTCAAAGATGGCCCCGGGTACCAGTACGCCACACTGCGCATGCACCGATAAGTAAAGATGGCCGCGAGTGTTAGCGAGCCACACAGCGCATGCGCGAATAAGTGAGGATGACGCAGGTCCCTGGTCCGTACTCGCCGATCGTGTTATGCCAGACAGCGCATGCGCAGGCAGGTTATGATGTTACAAACCGACTGCACTAGTCTATCACTGTCCTCGGTCTTTTCAGACACAGTGAGCGACGTAGATCAACGGCAGATTTGCATTAAAATATATGCCGTGACAAGGGAGACAAGGATATTATATTAAGCTGTGATAGACATTATATAAGGTAAAGAATATAAGTCCACATACATATGTCTACATATTTATTTTACTCCTCCCACATTCCCCAGCTAACCCATGTGGACAATGACTATAGTAGGAAAGAGAACAGCTACATTAAATTTAGTAAGCATGTTGGCCTAACAAGGTAAAATACCTAGGGAGAACACTCATGTTTTTTGACAGGAAGATTCGTGCCACAGAAAGATTCCAAAGCTTTTGGCAGAAAACTGATAATATATAGATAATAATAACATATTATCACACCATCGAAGTCTCACTAAATGAAGCAAGAGAAAGAGAGAGATTCATTGAGACCACGTGGATATACACAGTCCAATCTATAGATCCACTGTGTCTCTTTTTGGAGAATCGTTTTATCCCAATTTCCTCCCCTAATAGGGGGTCTAACAATCTCAATCCCTCTAAACTCCAACCCATCCACCTTTCCACCATATTTATCCAACATGTGCCTCGCAATGGGTGTGTCCATGCGTCTTTTGACGTCTCCCACATGTTCACCTATTCTACGTCTGAACTCTCGTTTGGTCTTACCCACGTAGTTCAGTCCGCATGGACATGTGGCCAAATAAATGACCCTACAGAGACACAGTTGATAAACCCTGTGATGTTATATCTCCGACCGCCATTCCCACCACCAAATTGCTTACAGTTCACAACAAGAGGGCAAAATTTACACTTACCACACTTAAAGCAGCCATTAGGCTGTCTACTAAGCCAGGTTTCTCTCTGAGGTGGTGCACAAAAATGGCTCCTAACTAGGCGATCCCCAATACTTCGACCTTTTCTGTACGTAATATCGGGGGAGGCCGGTAGGATGGCTCTACGGTCTTTGTCCTGTAAGAGGACCTTCCAGTATTTGTTGATGATATCCCTTATCTGGTAAGCATTTGAGCTAAATTCTCCAATGATGCGCAAATCGCTCCTTTCAAATTCAGAAGGTTCCTCTTTCCTCTTAGGAACTAAGAGGTTAGTTCTATCTTCTCTTAAGGCTCTCTGGAAAGCTTACTTTAGGGGTTTTTGTGGATAGCCCCTCTTAGTGAACCTATTTCTCAAATCTTGGGCCTGTTGTTTAAAGGTATCTACATCCGAGCAATTTCTCCTCAGAGGCAAGGAATGCAAAATAGTTAAGTCTGATGATTTACAAATCATTAACTTGTCTAAACGGGTGATCTCGGACTGTGAGAAGAATGTACTTGAAAGGGGACTATCATTTGTTCCCACCAATTACTTCAGAGAGTTTGAATGGGTAAAAGATCTGAGTTTTTTTGTTCGGAAAGTGAAGTGGGCTAAATTCTTCTATAAGAAGGACCTTAAGGAGTGAGAAAGTTTGGGCCTGGAGCCCAGAGACCTTATAGGAGTAAGGACCCTTTGTAGTATACTTTCAGAGGAGGAAAATCCTGTGGGGGAAGGCCCTTTCACTACTCTATCTAGAAAAATTTCACGTATGCCACCACCTCAACCATATTCATGTATAGATGCCTTCTATGAAACTGTTGTTGGTGAATTGAAGCTTATTGATCCAAAGATTCAGGGCGTTAATAATTTGTCAGGAAAGGAAAGACAAGCCTTGAAGGATCTAGAAAAAGATAATTCCATCGTAATTAAGGCCGCAGACAAGGGGGAAATGTGGTAGTAATGGATGTTCCCCAGTACCAACAAATGTGCTATGACTTGTTACAAGATAGATCCTGTTATAAGATAGTGAGAAAGGACCCTTTACCATCCTTCCGATTAGAACTAAAGGGGTTGTTGGATGAAGCCCTATTGAATAGGGTGATCAATAAATCAGAGTATGACTTCTTATTACCGGAATTCCCCATAATGGCGACTTTTTACAGTTTACCGAAAGTGCATAAGGGAACTATGCCCTTAAAGGGTAGACCTATTGTTTCTGGGATAGGGAGCCTCACCCAAAATTTGGGGATTTATGTTGATAAAAATCTGAGAGAATTCGTCACAACCCTACCCTCATATATCAGGGATACTGCTGACCTACTCCTTAAGCTTGAAGGTATTGTAGTGGACCAGGATACACTTTTATGCAGTATAGACGTAGAGGCACTCTACTACTCGATACCCCAGGTCTAAAAGGTCTAAAAGCGATCTACTATTTTCTGGAGTCAAGAGGTGTTCAATTTAAACGGCATAGTGAATTTATTCTGGCACTTCTGAGGTTCTCTCTGGAGAGAAATGTCTTTGTATTCGACCGCAAGATCTACCACCAGCTCTGGGGCACGGCTATGGGGAGCCCTAGTGCTCCCAATTATGCCAATATGTTCCTGGGCTGGTGGGAGAATACGCTTGTCTTCAATGAGGAAAATGAGAGGTGGACGGAAAATATCCTCTTGTGGACCCATTTTATTGATGACATTCTGATCTTGTGGAAGGGCAGTGGATCATCATTTGAAACGTTTGTGGATTCTTTGAACCATAATAATATTGGTCTAAGATTCACCTATACTTGGAATGAGTTCACATTGCCCTTTTTGGATCTAAACATCTCGAAAAATCCGGATTTTTCACTTAATACCAAAGTGTATAGAAAAACAACATCTACTAACAGTCTTCTCAGATGGGAGAGCTGTTACCCGAGGCCCCTGGTGAGAGGCATTCCACGGGGCCCGTATCTCCGTCTGAGGAGAAATTGCTTGGCTGTCGATACCTTTAAACAACATGCCCAAGAGTTGAGAAATAGGTTCACTAAGAGGGGCTATCCACAAAAACCCCTAAAGGAAGCTTTCCAGTGAGCCTTAAGAGAAGATAGAACTAACCTCTTAGTTCCTAAGAGGAAAGAGGAACCATCTGAATTTGAAAGAAGCGATTTGCGCATCATTGGAGAATTTAGCTCAAATGCTTACCAGATAAGGGATATCATCAACAAATACTGGAAGATCCTCTTACAGGACGAAGACCTTAGAGCCATCCTACCGGCCTCCCCCAATATTACGTACAGAAAAGGTCGAAGTATTGGGGATCGCCTAGTTAGGAGCCATTTTTGTGTACCACCTCAGAGAGAAACCTGGCTTAGTAGACAGCCTAATGGCTGCTTTAAGTGTGGTAAGTGTAAATTTTGCCCTCTTGTTGTGAACTGTAAGCAATTTGGTGGTGGGAATGGCGGTCGGAGATATAACATCACAGGGTTTATCAACTGTGTCTCTGTAGGGGTCATTTATTTGGCCACATGTCCATGCGGACTGAACTACGTGGGTAAGACCAAACGAGAGTTCAGACGTAGAATAGGTGAACATGTGGGAGACGTCAAAAGACGCATGGACACACCCATTGCGAGGCACATGTTGGATAAACATGGTGGAAAGGTGGATGGGTTGGAGTTTAGAGGGATTGAGATTGTTAGACCCCCTATTACGCGAGGACATTGGGATAAAAAGATTCTCCAAAAAGAGACACAGTGGATCTATAGATAGGACTGTGTATATCCACGTGGTCTCAATGAATCTCTCTCTTTCTCTTGCTTCATTTAGTGAGACTTCGATGGTGTGATAATATGTTATTATTATCTATATATTATCAGTCGTCTGCCAAAAGCTTTGGAATCTTTCTGTGGCACGAATCTTCCTGTCAAAAAACATGAGGGTTCTCCCTAGGTATTTAACCTTGTTATGCCAACATGCTTACTAAATTTAATGTAGCTGTTCTCTGTTCTACTATAGTCATTGTCCACATGGGTTGGCTGGGGAATGTGGGAGTAGTAAAATAAATATGTAGACATATGTATGTGGACTTATATTCTTTACCTTATATAATGTCTATCACAACTTAATATAATATCCTTGTCTCCCTTGTCACGGCATATATTTTAATGCAAATCTGCCGTTGATCTACATCGCACACTGTGTCTGAAAAGACCGGGGACAGTGATAGACTAGCGCAGTCGGTTTGTAACATCATAACCTGCCTGCGCATGCGCTGTCTGGCATAACACGATTGGCGAGTACGGACCAGGGACCTGCGTCATCCTCACTTATTCGCGCATGCGCTGTGTGGCTCGCTAACACTCGCGGCCATCTTTACTTATCGGCGCATACGCAGTGTGGCGTACTGGTACCCGGGGCCATCTTTGAATATACGCGCATGCGTACTGAGTTGATTGCAACGCCGAGTGTGCCCCGGCATAGTGACATCTCCGCGCGGCGGCTCCCTGTTTCCAGCACCCTTCTGGACATTAGAGCATCTGAACCATGTAAGTGGGCGGGACTACAATTTGTTTGGAGACACCATACTCTATAAATTGTCTATTAGTGATAGGGTTTCCTGTGGGACTTTGACTTTCTTACACTAAAGGAGTAAGGAGTACCCATCGCGGAGCACACCAGCCCCTCTCAGTTACTCAGGTACACGGGTGAACAGCAGTTTATCTGCAATATACTCCGTTTATATCAAGTTTGATAGTTTTTGAATACATATGTTTTCTTTGTCCTTTGTTTTCAGGCATACCAGCCTAATATGGAAATTACCCTCTGATCAGGTACTATGTATGTACTCTAAAATTGGAGTGATGAGACTAGTGGTTTGGTATTTTTTCTTAACCCCATTGAAAAGTCCATGAGAGAGGGACGAAACGCTGCGTCTGGGGATTGTTATGTGAACTCTTAGACTAACTTGGAATTTTAACTACTAAGTACATTCTCCATTTTGTATATGCTTTGGGAGTGGAATAGTTGTTAACTATCCACTCCATACATGCTTTTTGGGGGTTTGTTTAGGTATAATTTGGGTCTACTTGGCGGGGTCGCCCTTTTCGGGGCGGGTTCTCTGCCGTAGATAAGTAGAGGCCTGGATAGGGATAAGGATTGGTTATGTTAATTTAATTGTGTATAGATACCATTGTCCCTTAGGTAATTCTTTTTTCCTCTGTTGGTACTATCACTGCTAGGTTGTGACTCATTTTAGAGATTTTTGATTAAAAGTTATATTTTAAAGGAATTTTTTTCTATTTGGTGATAGTTTTGATTATAATAAATTCCTATACTTTGAGATATTTGGGAGGTATTTTGGATACTATAATACCAAAAGGACTTAACTCAGAAGTAGAAATGTTTGCTTTTTAAAACATTTTTGAATTAAAAAAAAAAAAAAAAATTATCATTTATTGTTATTGTTTTTTGTTTGGTATTTTCTGTTTTGGTTTTATTGGGTAGATATTTTAGTCTCTCTATATAAAAGCAGATAGCTAAATGGATGCAGTGGTTGCTTTTGCGTGGCTCACAACACATACATTTATCCTACCATGACATGCTAAGTATCTATAAATAGCCTTGAGACAGGACTGATCTAATCCCTGAGGAAGGAGCACGTTGTTCCGAAACGCGTCGGAGGTTTCTTGAAGTCTTAGGCTTCTGTAGAGTGGTGACTTCACCCTTGGGTGTCACAGTTCAGTGGAGGCTTTTTACGCTGCCATCCAAGCGTGCAAGCAGACATTCACGACTAAAGGGTAGGAGAGTGATCAAAATTTCTTTTTTAGTGTATCGTTGGCAGCTGGAAGCATATCCCACAGAACTTTGGAGAGGGGAAATGTTAAGCGTTTTTTTCTGACATTTGTTTGGTTTTGGTGTTTTTTATGACACTCTTTCTTTTGCAAAAATAAAGTTTACCATAGTTTCTCGGGCCGTAACTTTTGATACATATCATGCTATTTTGTTTTACCCCTGAATAACAAGTCCTTTTGGAGTTTTTTGTGATTTTTGTGATTTTACTTTGGGAAGTTTTTTAATGATCTTTTTGATTGTGGATTTTTGGTGATTTGTTTTAGTTTGTTGGTCCCGGGTTTTTGGGAACTTTTGGGAACCCAAAAAATTTGTTAACTTTCCCTTAATGATCGGTGATGTGAAATTAATTTACTCAATTCAACCTATCGCCTATTAATTTGGGGGCCCCCCACAAAAAAAAAGCACATAAGAAGACTGAAAGGGCCCTTGGGTAGGTTTCCCCCGGGACCAGCCAAGCGATGATAGCAAACCCAAACGCCAGGGAACAAAAACTAAGCCCCCCCCGGGTTTTTTTCCACCAAGCCCCCCCGAAAAGGGCGGGATGGATTTTGCTGCGGGGGGGGCTCCCCAGGTCTTTCCCCCCGACGTAAACTTGTTTGCAAAGGGGCGGCCGAGGGCAGCGTGGTACAGAATCGTGTCCGAGTACGAAGCCCGGGGGCAGGCAGAAGGTCGGGGCAGGGGGCAAGGGTTTCGTGGTCGGGAAACGGGCGGGAAAGGGAAAGGGAAAGGCGGCAGGGGTTTTGGGAAGCCCAGGAAACGTAGAAAAAGGGGTCGGGTAAAAAGGGAAAAGGGAAAAAAAAACAATATACTTTCAGGAAGGGTTTTTTCTAGGGCCCCGGGGCAACATAGATCCAGCGAGGAATAACGGGCAGAGCGGACCCTTAAAAAAAAGGGGGGGCGCGGCAAAAACCCAAATTATGGGGACCCCGGGCCCTTTTAAATTTAAACAAAACCCGCACGCGCGCGGCGCGCGCTGGGAAGGGGCCCCACGCACCGGCCCGGGCCCGGGAAACCCGGGGACAACGGGAAACGCCCCCGGGTAATTTTTTTACCGGGGGCCCCCGGGGACCCCCCGCCCCCCCCCCCCCCCCCCCGGGCGCGGCCCCCGCCCCCCGGCGGGGCCCCCGGGAGGGGAACCACGGGGGGCCCAGGGGCCCAGGGGCCGGGAACGGGGCACCCGCTACAGTACCCCCCCCCCCCCCCCCTTAGTCTCCCCCTCTTTCTTAGGCTAAAGGGAAACTTCGAACCCAAAGTCTTGATTCAGGATTTTTTAAAACCCCGGGTTCCCAGGACCTCTTTTCGGGGCCGAATTTTCCAATCTACCAGAAAGAAACCTTCCCCCTGAGGGTTTTTCAGCTAAATGTCCTTTACTTAAAAAACCCTTTCAGGGGTTTGCAAACCCCAAAAGAGGGGGGCCCCCGGCCCCTCTGGAAAATGGGTTTCAAGACCAAGGCTTAAGGGGGAACGAAAGGCATTAGGGATCCGGAGGGATGGGGGAAAGGGCAAGTTTAAGGGACACGGAAAATTCAATTGCCCCAAGTACTCTGAAGGGACCAGGAACAGCGCCCCCCTTTTATAACTGGGGACCTTGAGGCGTAGGGTTTTTGGGGCAAGAGCCACACTTTTTTTCCCCGGGCCGGAACGTGGGGGGGGGTTTTTTCCTTTTCAGTTTTGGGAAACCTTTTTCATGGGGCCCCAAAGCCTTGAGAAAAAGTTTGTCGGGTCTCACAGCCCAAATAAACCCCGAAATCCTGAACCGGGTTTGTCCAGGGCAGGAACCTGGGAGGCTGGGGCCAAGGGGGGGGAGGGCGTGGGTGACTCCAAAGCCCACAAGGAATGGGAAGGGCCAGTAGAGTCTTTTTCCCGAGGGTTAAAAGGAAGAACTGGGGCCCCAAGGAAAATTTGGGAAACCCACCCGCCTGGGGGCCCGGGACACAAAGTCCCGGGTAGATACCCCCTAAGTTTCTGGTTTACTCTCCCCCACCTGCCCCATTGGGGGCCCGGGGGGGGGGGATGGTAGGGCGGGGGGAGGGAGAAGTCCATTTTAAATTTTTCAAGGGGGAAAACACAGGGCACCCCAAAAAATTTTCGAGACAAATTGGACCCCCCCCTCGATGGGAAACAATGTGGGATGGTAAACCATGAAAGGGAAAGAATTGCTAAAAAAAAAAATACCCCCCAAAACTGGGGAGCAGAAGGGGGCCAGGCAGGGGCCACAAAGGGGGCCCACCCTTCAAAAAACTTCATTGACCCCCAAAAGACCATTCCCCAGGAAGGAGGAAGGCCCCGTGATGAACCCCATGCCTATGTGTGTCCATGAGCCCCCCGGAACGGGAAGGGACTAGGGGGCCGGGTTGGGCCATGGCGTAAAAACCTTGTTTTCAGCCCCAAGTGGTACGGGAAAGGGGAAAAAAAGCCCTTTGGGGAAAAAAAATCTTGGAGCAGAGTTGGCCACCAAAATCCCGGGGAGATGGGGGCCAAAGGATTTTCGTTTTTCCGGGTGGGCCCCCCCAGAAAAAAAAACTATGCCCCCAACCCAGAATTCTCCTCCTAGTCAGACCACAAAAGGCTTTTACCCGGAGGGACACTACGGGGAAACCCCACAGGAGCCACATGGACCATCGTTTTAGGGGCAATGAAATGCGGGGACACCGTTTCCCCCCCGGGAATTTTCAGAAGGGGACGGGAGAGGGCTTTTGGGCCCGACATTTTTTTTCCGGGCCCTCCCAAATTTTATCTTAAAAACAAAACGAGAAAAAAAAAAGGGACCACCGGGGCCCGGCCGGGGGAATTTGGGGCGCTGGCCCTCTGCAGGTATTTGGGGAAAATTTTTTTATTTATGAAGACCCAAACGGAATTTTGGGGGTCCCCCAACAGAAGTCGCCAAATCCCCCCCAGGGCCAATTTTTTTGGCCAACAGCTCACAATCTCCAAAGGGGATAATTTTTGTTCAGCCAAAGAAGGCTTTGAAAAAAAAAACCCCATGTGACGGGCTTTCCTTTGGGGCCCTTTTGGGTCAGGGCCCCCCTGGGTCCCAAAGGAAGAGCATCAACCTCAAGGGTTTAAGGTTTTCTCTGGGTCCGGGCGGACCCAAGAATTTGGTTAAAAGGGGGAAAAGCAGCCTTCCGTCGGAGAAAAGCCCCCTCGGCAAACGGGGGCCAAAAAATTTTTGGGTTTTGGGGTTTTTCCTGGTTTAAAACCACGAAGGGCCACCGGGGTAGAAAAAAAGGGGGGGTGAATTGCCGGTAGTAAATTTGGGGAATCCTAGGGAAACCCTTGAAAACGCGCCCCGGGGAAACCCCAGGGGCGGGGGCCCACGGGTGGATCGCAGAGGAAATTTCGCAGGGTCCCCCTCTGAAAGCCACGAACGGAAAACTATGTAAACCCCGGAAGGGGGAAAAAGGCCCCGGCCTGGTGGAAGCGGCACTTCTCCGCCCTTTGCGTACAATTGGTTTTCCCCAAACCCACGCAGGGCCTGGCGAAACTTGTCTCCGATGGGTCCGTTTTGTCAGGGGAAAAAAACAAAATATCATCCGGGACCAATGGGCGCTAGTGTACAGCAATCCCCGAAAAACATCTTGATGAAAATCCGGAATACGCTGGGGGGTTGCATAGCCCCCCAAAGGGGATCACAAAAATATTCAAAATGCCCCCTCCCCCTGTGTTGAATGCCGTCTTCCTTTTAAACTCCCTCTCGAATTCTGATGAATTTTTAGCTCCTCGCGATCTAATTTGGTTTGGGGAAAAACCTTGGCTCCCCGGGGGGGTTCCAAAAGCTCGGAAATCAAAAGGGGAGAGGGAACATTCTTCAAACCCTGATCTTGTTTAGCCCCCTGAATCGATCACCGGGCGAAAATGAACCGCTTTTTTCTGAAAGAAAAAAAAACCCCCACCGGGGGGTGAGGAGGAAATTCGTAAGAATCCCTTTCGCCAAGGGGGTCCTTAAAATAGGCCCCACATTTCCTGGGGCTTTGGGCCAAGAGAGGATAGACCCTACCCCCTGGGGAACCCGGGGACCGGGGAAAGATCTATAGAAAAGTCCCCCCGACCGATGGGGGAGGAACCTCCCCAGCCTGCCTCTCCAAATACATCCCAAGATCCTGGTACTAACCCCGGCAACCCTGTAAAACTTGACAGAAAACTGGGGGAGAGATGGGCACCCGGCGTTGGGGCCACCAAAAAGAGAACCTTGGGATTCCCATCCCCAAGAAGGGCTTCCCCGTTCTCCAGTCAATTTTAGGGGCGGGGGGTTGCAGCCAGGGGAGCCCCCAAAAGGAAACCCAAGAAGCGGGGCAGGACGTGGAAGCAGATCCACCCCCCTTTTTAGGACCCCAACACGAACATCAGGGTTTTGGTGAGGAACTGGATGGAGTCCCCGAGGGGCTCCCCACTGACAAAAGAAGACAACGGCTTTTTTCCCAAAGGTCACCGGGAAAAGGAACGAAACCAGGGAGGCGGTATAAAGGGTTTCCCGGGGGGAGGCCCGGGGTCCAAGAAGGCACCCCCCGAAAAAGATAAGGGCCCCATCCGTCATTAACCCCCCACTGGCAAAATCATTTGTGGAGAAAGGGCTTAGCAACCCAGGGAAAGCCTCTCCTACAGCCCCTAGGTGCGGGGGTTTCCCCCCACTGAGGACCCCTTTGGGGCAAAATTTCCCAAAAGAAATGGCCGGCTGGCGCATTTGAAAAGGGAAGGGTTCTCCCAAACCCCCGACGGACAGGGTTTCGGAAATCCGACAAGTGGGGCCCGGGCCCCTGCATTGGGGTCTTCAGTGGACAAAAAGCGGGGGGTTGCCCAGAATCTTTTGGGGAAAAACAGGAGGGCCCAAAGGGAAGCGGGGGTTGTGCCCAAATCCCCTTCTGACGGGGCTCCTGCGGGCGTTTCCTTTAAAAAGCAAATCTAAGCATTTGGGAAGATGTAAGAGCTTTACTCAACACAAGGGAAAATCTCTGGCTGCAAGGACTCCTTTACCCCGCTCGGAGGGGGCCCCTTTTTAAATGTGGCACAGGGGAAAACCGTCCCTTTTCCCAAAAGACTCGGGAGGCTAGGGGCGGAATTGAAACCCCATATTCCCCTACGGAGGAGCCCCCCTTTGGGGAGATTTAGTAAACGCCTCTCCGCGGAAAATGCTCCCTTTCAGGCTCCCAAAAAAAAGCTGCGGGGAAATTTTGCAGGGAAGGCTGTAAGTCTGCGGTTTACAGGATCCCTTCCGGGCCCAAAGAGGGTCGCCCAGGGCCAGGGCTTTTTCCCGGACAGCAGGGTCACCACGAACGCCCACCTTTGACCTTTCAGTGGGAAAAATGGTCGGACCATCAGCCCACGTGCAAAAGGGGGCACTGGGGGGGGCGTGGGTGAAACCTCTACCGACTTCGAGTCTCCGCAAACTTTGGGAGGGAAGGGAAAGGGGAAGCTTCGGGCCCACGGTTTTCCAGCGGGGAAAAGGCCGGGGAGAAAAAAGTCCCCCAGGAGGAGGGAGGTTTTCTGCCTTTTGCTGGGGCGCCAGATTTTTGGGGCATCATGGGGGACAAAATGACCCATTTTCTGAGCTTGTTTCGCGATCTGGGGCCCCACTGGGTTTGGGGGACAATGGGCCCCTGAGTCCGCTAGACTTGGGGAAGGGACCTTGGCGGGATCCATGGCTTTATCAAAATTTAACGGCTGGGGGAATTGGGAAACCTCTGGCCACCGCAAAACGATTTAAGCTAAGCCACGCCAGGGAACGGATTTTAAGTAGCCCCCCCCGGGTTTTTACCAGAGCCCCGCCCAAAGCGGGATGGACTTGCTTTCGGGGGTTTTGGGTACCAGTCGTCCCCCCCCACTTTACTTGCTTGCGATGGGGCCGAGGGGCAGCGTGGTACAGAATCGAAATCCCAGTATCGTAGACCCTGGGGAGAGAAGGGCAGGGCAGGGGGCAAAGGTTTTGTGGGCGTTGGGCGGGAGGAAGGTCCCGGGGAGGCGGGAGAGGTTCGGAGTCAGGAAAAGGAAACAAAGGGGCCCGGTTTCAAAGGGAAGGGGGACAATTTTACTTTTAGGAAGGCTTTTTCTATGGGTCGGGGGAACATAGATTTCCCGCGAGGAATGGCTGCAGGGCGGACTCTTAAAAGGGGAGGCTCTGGCAGACAACCAATTTAAACGGGAAAAACTGGCCCTTTAAATTTAAAGAGAACGCAACCCCCCGCCCCCCGGGGCGCCTTTGGGAACGGGGACACGCACCGGGGCCCGGGAGGGGACCCGGACGGGGCAGGAACGCGGGCCGGGAAAATTATTACCAAAGGGGGGACCCCCGCTCTTTCCCCCGCCATCTCGGGACCCGACCCCGGCAGGGGCCCGGGGGGAACCACGGGTGCGCCCGCGGCCCGCGGGCTGGGAAGCGGGGGCAGCCCTACAAAACTAAACCAGGGGCACAGAAAAAGGGCGCTAAAATCCATCTAGGGGTACTTTCATTATTTAGGGTACAATTTCTTGGGGACAACCCAAAAAATAGAATTATTTTCTATTTGAAAACTTGGGGGATTTGGGGGCTTAGGGAATAGGTAGGAAGGTTCGGGAAAAATGAGGCGTCTAAGATCTTTGTGTGGCAAATTCTGCAGAAACAAGTCTTGGCTGGAAGAAATCACCAGTCATTTAGTCATTTTGTGCTTTGATGTTTGGGCATGGGAATCCGGATTTTTGGGATGTAAAAGTTTTTTAAGCAAAGGGTTTAGACATGGCCCAATGTATTTCCCCTTTTGTATGTTTAGCGCATGACGGGAAAGTTAAAGGGGTAAAGAAAAGGGGGCCACATTGTCTAAGTGGGGTGCTGAAGTTTCTCCTGCAACCTACCCTTTATTGTATGTTTTTATTGTGAAAATTTTATTTAAAAATTTTGCAAAGTCTACCTCGGTAATGGGTTTTTTGCTGCCTTTTTAAAAGTAAGGGATTTAAAGCCAAAGGAAAAAAAAAACAAAAGTTGTAAATTGAGTGAGTTAAATAAAAGCTGGAGCTGATCCCATAAAGGGAAAAAGGGTCAAGGGTTTTCTATTAAACCCAATTTTTTAAAATTTTAAAAAATAAAAGTTCGGGTTTTGGGGAAAATTTCCTTTTTCCTTTTGCTAATGGGGTCGTAGGGGGTTTTTACTCCCCTTTCAGTCTGGTGGGGCAAAAGGGGCTTGCCGATGTTCCCCTCTTTTTTCTAATTTCAAAAGGTATATAAACCACCGGCCAAATTTATTAGGGACACCCCCTGCTAGTTAAGGTTGGACCCCCTTTTGCCTCAAAATGCCCCAATTCTTTGTGGGATAAATTTAACAAGGTGGGTTTCAACGATGCTTTCCCAATTTGGGACCCCCAAAGGGGGCCCAAAGAGTGGCCAAAAAAAAAATATTCCCCCACACCCTGGGCACCACCACCACCGCCTAACCTTGATACAAGGGAGGGTGGGTTCCCTGCTTTCATGTTTTTAACCGCCCCAAAATTCCCCGAACCCCAACCCCTCCGAAATCCCACAGAAATCGAGACTCATCAGACCAAAGGCAACGTTTTTTTTCCCAAACTCACGGGCCCCAAATTTTGATGAGCTTGGGGAAATTGGGGCCCAGGGCCTGTTCTTCTGAAAAATGGCACCCAGTGTGGGCTTCCGGGTGCTTACCCCCTCCCGCCTCAAATTCGCCGTACCCGTGCTTCAGAGATGCTCTTCTGCCACCTTGGTTTTAAAAGGGTGGCTATTTTCCCCGTTGCCTTTCTTTTTCACTCGAACCAGTCCCCCCATTCTCCTTTTACCTCTGGCATCAACCAAAGGGATTTTTGCCCACCGGGCCCGCCGCTTTACGGATGTTTTTTTTTTTTTCCGGGGCCAATTTTCGTAAAACCCCAGGAAAAGTTGTCGTGAAAAAACCCCCGGAGAAACACAGTTTCTGAAATACTCAGACCACCCTTCTGGGACCCAAAAACCATGCCCCCGTTTTAAAGGCACTCAAATCCCCCTTTCTTCCCCAAACGATGCCCCCTTTTTAACTGCAGGAATTGTCTTTACCAGTCTACATGGGCCCAAATGCACTGAGTTGGGCCCCAAAGTGATTTGGGTGTTAGAAATTTAATTTTTTAAAGATATTGGACAAAGGGGTACCTAAAAAAATTGGGGCCGGGGAGTGGGAGTGTCCCCCAATTACCTTTCTTACATGGGGATGATGCTACATAAGTAATTCCATCTTTTTAGAAAGCTACTATGTTTTTATATAGATTTATATTCATACAATTTTTTTTTTTTTAAAAATTTGTTTAAAAATTTTTATAATTTAAAAAGTCCAACCCAAAACCAATCTCAAAGACAACCCCGGGGATCTAGTAAAAAAAAAAAGAAAATTTTAAAATTACCAGTCCCGTTACTTTTTTCTAAGGTCCTTTTAGAGGGAGGGCCATAGAGTCAAACAAATATATATTGAAATTTAAAAGTAAATGAGGAATGATACAATTAATTAACAAATCATTAACAAATTCAAAGCAAGCCATAGACATAATAGCTTGTTGGGGGCAAGAAATTTTTAAAAAAGGGAAAAGGGTTTTATCCCCCGGGGCTGGGGATCTGCCGAAGGAACCAAGAGTTGACATCTACTTTTTTTCCCTTTTTTTTCCAAACCCGGCCTCAATTAAATTTTAATTTCCAATTTTTGTGTAAACCCTTTAAAACATGTCTACAGCCAGCTCAAGATATGAACAAAATACTATAAGGTACTAAATACCAAGAAACCCCACCTAACAAAAAAGAAATACCAATGTGTGTTATTATTTTAAATATTAGTTTGTGTTTTATCCCCCTTCTTCCCTTTTATTTTGGTTTAGGGTCCAATCACATCATCATATGCTCTTTTGCAAGTAAAGGGGGAGGTACGGGGGCCCTGACTGGAACCCACCCACTGTCCCTCCCCTGCTTGACGTGCGCCCAGGGGGCAGACGGCAACTGGGCAACAGTCCCTGCGCACTAAATCGGGGGGGCGTCAGGGGAAAAAGGTCAACAGTCTGGGTCAATAAAAAAAAGGGGGAACGCCAAGCCCCAAATCAGAAACCGAGAGAAACGTAAAAAAACCGGGTCAAAATCAAACGGGAGCAGGTAAAAAATCAAAACAAGCCGGGGTAAAAGAACAAGCTGAGGGCAGGGACACAGGTAAGCAAAAAAACAAACAAAAGCACAGGTACAAGGGAGCCAGGAAAATACACGGGGCGTTTGAAACTCAGCCTTCGGGTTTTTAAAAGGGGGAAATTTCCCCAACCCCGGGCCCCCAGAAACCGTTTTTGACGGCCCCGGGGCCCCTCCCATTGGCGGGTGCAACTTTCCCCCCATCCGGAGGGGCCCTGGTGCAACATCCCCCCCTTTTCCGGGGGGGCTGGGACCTCTGTCACTCACAGGGGTTTGTCAGCAAAATCTGTATCAGGGGGGCCCGCAATTCAGCTGCTGAAAGAGTTTTTGCTCCCTGCAAACTGAGCCCCGGGCCCTACCCCTTTGACAGTACTCTCCTTTTAGGGGGGGCCAACTAACCCTTCCTGGTCTGGGTTTGCCCGGGGGTTAGATTCTTTGGAACCCCCTTTATCGGGTGATCAGCATGGATGGATGTCCCCCAGAACCCTTTAAACTCTCCTCAGGACCCAAACCCCTTTTTGTGGACCAAGGGACTGCAGTGACCTTTGGACTTTTTGGGAATCCAAGATTCGGGCAAACCCCATATTCTAACTCCCCCCTCAATACCCTGGAGGAGGGAAATCTAGGGGGGCGGAGCAAAGGCTGGGTATACCCTTAAGAAGGACGGTTTAAATACATTGTGAACCGGAGACAAGAGGGGGTTTTTTTGAGACGAATGTCACCAATTAACCCCCTCTTTTAACCACATATGGGGCCTACATAACGCGGGGCCCAGTTTTTCCCGAGAGAACCCCCAAAAAAGGGAGGTTTTCGGGGGGATAACCATGCCTTAAACCCCACCAACAAAACCCTTTTAGAAAAAAAGACCGCTGGGTCAGAACTTTTCTTTTTGGGTGTTTTTCGGGTATGAAACCCAATTTTTTTCTGAACTTTTTCCCAGACTGGGGCACAGAACTTTTAATTTATAACATCCAAACCCCGCTTGACAGACATAGCACTGGAAAAAGACAAAATGCCTTGGTTGGGAAAAACCCAAAATTGCAAAAAATGGGGAAGGGGCCCAACGAGCCCACTATCCTATTGTTTTAAAGGGAAACTCTGTCCCAAAGGGAAAATTTCTTACCCAATCTGCCCCGCAGGGTCAAAAGACATAACAACAGAGTTTTTTGTTTTTTCCCTTTGGAAATTTAAACCCCCTCTTCTTCCCATTAGTCCCCCTGGGGGGGAAGGCAGAAAAAAAGGACAGGGTGAAAACCCAGAAACCCCTTTCCCAAAAGGGGTCCCAAAATCGAGGGAAAAGAACTGAACCCCTTGTCCCGAAACAATATCCCCCGGGAAACCATGGGAGTTTTGGGCAATTTTTTTTTTGCAAAAAATTCAACAAGTTTTTTTGGGCACGGGAACCCCCTTAACCCGAAACAAGATGGCACATTTTACTTAAACTGTCAACTACCACCCAAATAACCGTTTTGCCCTCTGAAGGAGGAAGGTACATCATAAAATCCATGGAGATGTGGGTCCACGGACGTTCAGGTACAGGTAGCGGGCAAAGTTTACCAGGAGGACGAGTTCTGGAACCTCACCCGAGCGCAGACTTCACAAGATCCACAAAGGCCTCAACATCACGAGCAATGAGGGCCCACCAGTAAATACGAGAAATAAGCCTTTTTATGCCAGACACCCCAGGATGCCCAGATAACACGGAATCATGAAATTCTTTTAATACTCGTAGCCGGAACTGAGTGGTGACAAAGACCTTCGAAACAGGTCTCATATCCTGGTGGGTCTTAATCTCAGTGGCTAAATCAGGGGAAATAGCTGAGACAACAGTCTCCTTGGGCAATATAGGTACCGGATCCTCCTGGGAAGCGTGGCTGGCACAGTAGGTTCTAGATAGCATATCAGCTTTAACATCTTTAGAACCTGGTCTGTAAGTAACAACAAAGTTGAAGCGTGTAAAAAATAATGCCCAACGCGCCTGACGTGGATTTAACCTTTTAGCACTCTCTAAAAAGGTTCTTATGATCAGTAAGAACCTTGTCTTGATGCTGGGCACCTTCGTGGATGTGGCGCCACTTCCTCGAAGGCCCACATAATAGCCCACCACTCCTGGTTTCCGACGTCATACTGCCTTTCCGCCGAGGACAATGTATGCGAATAGAAGGCACAAGGGCGCAGGTTAGTCATAGTAGAGGACCCCTGAGACAAGACCGCCCCGGCCCCATGCTCGGAAGCATCAACCTCAACGACAAAGGGTTTGCTATGATCTGCTTGAATCAACAAAGGAGCTGATACAAAACACTGCTTCAGTTTCTCCAACGCTTCTATGGCCTCAAGTTGCCAATTGCTGAACTTCACCCCCTTCTTAGTCATGTCAGTCAACGGCCGAACTAAGACAGAAGAATTACGAATAAATTAACGATAATAATTAGCAAACCCTAAGAATCGCTGTAGGGCCTTCAAGGACGAAGGGCGGATCCATCAAAAAGGAAATTTTTAAGCCTGAAATTTTAACAGGGTTTCCCCATACGAAAAGATTTTAGTTAAAAGTAAAGGAAAAGGAAACCTCCTGTAAACCCCAAAAACACATTTCTCAAAAGCTTGACAAACAATCTTATTTATATCCCCCTTCAAGATTTTGCAAAAAACTTGTCCTTACCCTGTTTAAATTTTGGGTTTTGTGGATAGACCCCCCAATCTGCAGTGTAAAAGGGATTATAGAGAATGTCATCCAGATAAACAACCCATACAACAACCAATAAGTTCCCGGGAAAACATCATTAACCAGGTTCTGGAACACCGCGGGACATTACACAACCCGAACGGCATCACCAGATACCCAAAATGACCATCAGGAGTGTTAAACGGGGTTTTCCACTCATCCCCTTCTCGATACAGAGAGGTTATAGGCACCTCTCAGGTCCATTTTTGGGAAAAACCACTTCACCCCCTTGGATCTGATTGAACAGATCAGGAATCAAGGGTAAGGGGTTTTGGGTTTTTACCATTATCTTATTTAATTCACGGTAGTTAATGCATGGATGGAGGCCTCCATCCTTTTTTTCCTACAAAGAAAAACCCTGCGCCCATAGAAGACACAGAAGGTCAGATATGCCCTTTCTGAAGGCTTTCTGCAATATACTGCTTCATACTAGTCTCTCAGGACCTGAGAGATTATATAGCCTCCCTTTTGAAATTTCACTCCAGCAATAAGGTTCGATGGCACAGTCGTAAGACTTATGAGGGGTAGAATCTCGACTGTTTCTGAGAAAATACCTCAGCAAAGTCACGAATAAATACAGAATCTGCTCCACCTCAGTAATTTCCCAGTTTGGTTGGAAGACATCTGTCACAACACTGAGTCCCCCACTTGATTAATTCCCCTGAATTCCAGTCAAACACTGGATTATGATTCTGAAGCCAGGGCAGCCCCAACACCACATCAGCGGCACCCTCCATGAAAAACAGAGTACATTTTTTAGTAATGTATAAGATCCCCACCAAAACCTCGAGCTCAGAGTAACAATGTTGGATTGTGCCCCTAGCCATTGGAGTGGAGTCCCAAAAGCCACTTACCCCAGGGAATCAGATAGAGGTCTCCAAGGTAGGCCCAGACATTTGGCGAATGACCGTCTAAAAAATTCACGCTGACCCAGAATCCCCCAAAAGCGTTCCCAGAACCAGACAAAGACAAGTATGAGACCTTAACTGGGAGCAGCAAATTTTTTTTTGGGAAAACTTCGCTGCCGAAATCACCTAGGCGCTGGAGTCTTTCCCGGCCTGGTCTTCCTTTTAGACACTCCCGAAATGCCGTGTCCATCCTCACCACAAAATAAAAGCATAGTCCCGGATAAAGCTGAGACGTCCTACGGTCGCTGGCAGCAATTGCTGAAGAAGCCCCCACTTGCATGAGCTCCTCGGAATTTATATCGGAAACAGCGGGTGTAGAGGGGTGGACCACCGGGAAGGGAGCCTTTTCCCGACATCTCTCCCTAAAACGTCTGTCCAGACAGACGGCTAGAGCTATAACCTCATCTTAAGTACCAGGGGTAGGGTAAGCCACCAACATATCCTTCACATGGTCGGCTTACCCTACTCTAAACTGGTATCTAAGAGCTGGGTCATTCTACCCAGACAGAACACACCAGCGGCGAAATTCAGAGCAATACTCCTCCACAGTCCTTTTACCCTGTCTCAAGGTGGTCAGCTGAGCCTCGGCCCCCAGCTTCCCTATAAGGGTCATCAAAAAGTATGCCCAAGGAGACCAAGGAAAAACCCGTCCACAGAAGACAGTTCTGGTTTAATCAGGTGGTAAGAAAATGCCCACTTCCTGGGGGAACCTTGAAGTAAATGACATAAAAATTTCCCACTCTCTGCTCCTCATTGCCCAGGTACGTGGGCGGAGCCTAAAATACAGGGGACATCCTTCCCTAAAAGTCAAAAATACTTCCTATTGCCTAAAACCTGTCAGGCAACTGAATAGGGGTTCCACAGGAGGGGAAGGTAGTGGGAGGGACACTAGTAGTCGGGGAAGTCTCTTGCTGTTTTACCCGCAGCGCCAGATGCTGGACTAGCTGGTAAGCCCCTTTCATCTGCTCTAACCAGCGCTGTCATTGGGGTTCATAGTGAGGGTAGAGCAGTAAGGTTTCAGCCTGTGATAATGTCACGTCAAGGGAGGTACAGTGAGCCCCTTTACTGTAACCCAGCCCCCTTCCCTTCCTGCTTGACTGCTGCCCTAGGCGCAGAGGCAACTGGGCAATAGTCCCTGCACTACTAAGGTGCTAGGGCCGTCAGGAGAAGAAAGGTCCGACATTCCGGGTTTAAAAAACAAATCGGAACGCCAAGCCACAAATCAGAACCGGAACTAAACGTAAACAAGCCGGGGTCAAAAGCCCCAAAAGGAGCGAGGTACAAATCAGAAGACAACCGGGTCAAAGAGCAAGCCGAGGGCAGGTACACAGGTAAGCAAAACAACAAACAATAGCACAGGTAGCAAGGCAGCCAGAGAATATCACAGGCGCGCACTCAGCCTTCAGGAGTTTTAAATGGGATTCCCGGGAACAACCGCCCCAGCAGCCGATTGGAGGGCCTCCGTGTCCTCCCATTGGCTGGAGCACACACCCCCTGTCCAGAGTGGCTGGACCTCTGTCACTCTCAGAGCTGCCAGCAGAATGTGTATCAGGGTGGGGTCGCAATTCAGCTGCTTCATAGTGTTGCTCCCTGCAAACTGAGCGCCGCCTAGCCCTGACACCCTGTTTGTGGTATCTGCTGAATACCACAGGGAAGCTATGATGGACCCATAGGATTCTATATAGCAATTATTGTTCAAATTAGGCTATGTTTGCTTTATGCCTTATGTATCGGACACAAAAGAGTAGCAGACCATGCTTCTGGGTCCAGTACATAAAACATAAACATTTGGTTAATAAAGTAGCACGATTTCAATGTAGCAGCCATCAGTATAAATGTTTTATGGTATCTGAGTGGATCCCACAAATGGGGACCACAAACGTCGTGTAAAAGGGGCTTAATTCTTATCTTCAGATCTAATAAACCAAATGTCTGCAGTGAATAATATGCCCTGATAAATACCAGTTCCTGTGTATGCATTAATGAGTATTTTTTGCATCACTTTGTACACATGTCACCCTGGTCACACCTGCTGTAACTCATAAATATGATATAAGGAAGATTAACTTGGTGATCGCAGATTGCAGAATGCACAACCTCATAGGTGTTCATATTAGATGATGTTTTTCCTTAATCTTCCAGTAAAGGACAATTCTTCAAGTGGCATAGTTAAAGTAATGTAAAATTTTGCATGTGAAGGACAGTCTGTGATCCACTCCATTGACTTCTGATTTCATTTAAACTGCAATTCATTATTTTCTTCCTGTGCTCATTCAAGAATCCATTGTTCATTACTCTTTCATCACTATATGATTGGAACGATTTGTATCTGTCGTTTCAGCGTTGATCAGATAATGAAATAATCATCTGCGCATCTGCGCAATGCTTTGCATTAGTTTTTACGCTGTTGTACACCATGCCGGGTCATTGTGTCATTCAGGAGGAAGGCAGCTGTTAACCCTTTGCAGTAGCTCAAGGGTTCAGAACTGTTGTGAATCAAAAGAGTTAACTTCATTTGGATCAGGTATTTGCCAATTTCATTATAAAGAGTCTTTAAAAGAACATTACTTCTCTTCAGGAAATTAACTGGTGTAATTTAGTTGATTTAATTAAAAATTGATTATCAGGCAGAGATAACAGTTTGTTTTACAGATATTGTAACCTCTTCTGTACCGGGGTTGGTAAATAGGGGCTTTACATGTGAAAGAAACAAAGAAAAACATTACAGTTTTGGTTTGTAATGTATTTAATAAAGAGAAAATAAATTACAGACATCAGAATGTTAATTACCTGTTATGGAAAAGTATGAGTAGGTGCAATATCATAGGTGGGACTATTGCGGTGGCAGCCGTAGTAGCTACTATGGGGCCAAGAGGTTAAAATATACTTGCCGCACTTTCTGTTACTTCCAGGACACTCCCTCAAACCAGAAGGCAAAAGGGGCAGGGTTTATGCAAATTTCACCTCCGAAATGGGCATTCCCACTCTGATTTGATGTGTGGGGCTTAAATCTTCCAGAACCAGGAGAGAAAAGGTTGACAAGTATAGATTAAGGGGCCCACTTAGGTTCAAGAAAAATTTACCTTTTTTGGTGGCTTTCTGCTATATAGTATTACTGTGTGGCACTTTTAAAAAAAAAAATCTTTAATTTTTGACACTTTTGCTGCTGTTTCAGTTTCCTCTCATTAGGCGGTGGTCAAGCCAATTCATTAGTCCCAATGAATTTCAGTAATGCCACTGCACAATGTTTACTATTCTAGAGCAAGAACTTGGAATGTTATTTTGCATAAATGAATAGCATGATCATTTAAGGGGTTGTCTCATCTCTTAGGACATATGGACTTCATAATATTATATTCCGTTCTAGAGGCCTCTGGATGGGAAATAAGTAGCCAATGGAAACTTTAGCAATGACTTATTAAGAGGTTTCAGCAGGAGGCTCGAAAGGAATGAATCAACCCCTTATTTTCATGCCTTCAGCAGAATTTCTTATAATTGTTTACTGTATTTCTGTTCTGTTTAGTTGCAACAGTTCCATCTAGTATCTGTTTGTGTTTATTGCTAGTTAAGCATACACTCTTAAGTATGTCCCATCAAAACTACTGTCAGGAAAAAGCCCGCCCCGCTGACCCACTCAAGGGTCGAAGGCCTGACTTAGGGTGTATCGTGACGTTGCCCTAGGGGTGCACAAGGTCAGCCAGATACTGTTCCACTGTTAACCCCTGTCCACACGGGCACAGTGGGAACCAGGGAGGACGAGAGAACACCCTACTCGTCCAGAATCCTGAACGGCTGCCACCAGTTTCTAGTTTAGTTATAAGACCGGTCCGTTACCGACTTATAACAAGGCCAGAAACCAACCTTTGGGTAGCTATATATTATAGACCGAGTACTAGGCATGTGAGGCCGATGATCAAGACAGACTAACTCAGATTAAGGTTTATAGATTTAATTAGCCTCGGAGGGCACACTAGACAAATATATACAAAAGGATAATAATATACAGATAAGAGTCAGAGGTGCAAGTATAAGTATGGGTTACAGACAAAGGCAGTAAAATGTGTCCTGTTACCTTTTGGTTTGCAGCCCACATGGGGGGGGCTTATGTGGCCTGGCTTCTGTGTGTGGATGCTCCTGGAAATGCTCTTAGGTACCCCCCCTCCTGGATCAACGCTTGAGCCCATCCGGGCCCTTGCTTATATCTGTGAGGGAACAGCCCATGTGGCAGCCCCCTACACACCCCCACACACCCCTTGGATGGTCTATGAACTCCTCCCACTCTGGGCATGCAGTTTCTGACAGAAACACAAAAATGGACCATAACGTGGCAGGGCATTGGCCCAGAACCGAGCCGGTGGCATCATCAGAACCGGCTGGACCTACACTACGCCCGGATATCAGACACCCCTATCCTATGGACTCCCTAAGTCCAGTTCTGGATTTCTCAGTCCCCCTGCCTCATGCAAGCATGGGAGTGGTGGCTATGTGTTCCGGGGAGTTCCATATTTTAAGATATGAATCGCCATAGACAATTTATGCATGGATCGCCTATAAATCTATATGAAATATCGGAGCCGTGGCGGCTGGGTTGGATTAATTCAAGTCTTTGTTCTTGGGGTTGGAGAGGGCACATGTGTTCAGTGCTAATTAATGGAAATGAGGGTTCTTTTGAGGTGTCCACATCTCCTGCTGTGTTAAATTCCTATAGAAGAGCATTTACAATAGTTCTTGGCTGTGCTGATTAACGTGTAAATTGAGCTTTCCTGGGGGCTGGGGGCCTTCTGTGAGATCTGACTGGATACGAAATTGGAGATGAAGTCATTTTTTGAGTGAATTTTCCTCACAACTACTATAGCCATCACCTGACTCTGCTGACATCATCAAGTTAGCTCCTCAGCAACCATTTTCTCCTGGACACATGCTGAGAGGAAGACATCCTCCTCATCCAAGCCTAAAGTAGCATTGCTGGTTTGTTTATACCACCATCTCAGGAGATTGTACAGTGATGCATAATATTGTGTTCTATGTTCCTAGCTGTTATTTATAGTTAATAGTTAGACTCATGTGTGCTGCAGAAAGGACAGCACTGTACTCTCCATGAGTTTGTGCCTGCACATGTGTATGTATATGTCTCTGTACTGTATGCCATTGTATTCCCTGTTTATCTTTGCATTGATTTCTATTATATTTGTTGATGCACGCTGTTATACCACAGTAAGTGTATTTCTTTCTATTCATTTAGTTTTACACTTTCCCTGTAATAAAAGTTGAAGTTTGGACAATGCTCCTTATCAATGCATTCCTGGGAGAGTTTAACTGCCTGACAACTTATGCTCTGCACATATAGGGAGGACAGAACACTTACACATGTGGGAAAAATTGTTGGTACCCTTCTGTTAAAGAAAGAAAAATCCACAATGGTCCATGGGATAACTTGAAACTGAAAATAGTAATAATAAATTTAAATTTACTGAAAATCAACTAATGAAAATCATATATTCCATTTGAATTGTGATTCAACCGAAAAAGAAAACTAATGCAACTGGCCTACACAAAAATGATGGTGCTCCTAGAATTTTTTTTAAAAATATTTTAACCACGGGGAGATGTTAAACTAAGATGTGTCCTGTAATTAGCATCACATGTGTCTTCAAACTTGTAATCCATCAGTCTGCCTATTTAAAAAGTGATAAGTAGTCATTGGTCTGTTTGGTATCATGGTGTGTACCACAATAAACACGGACCAAAGGAAGCTAAGGAGAGAGATGTCTCAGGAGAAAGAAAATTATAGAACAAACAAAAAGGTTAAAGATAAAGGTTATCAGACCATCTCCAAACAGCTTTATGTTCCTGTTACTACAATTGCACACATTGTTCAGAAGGTAAGGTCTATGGGTCTGTCTCCAACCTCCCTGGGCGTGACCACAAAGAGGAAAATAGATGACAAATTGAAGAGACGGATAATACTAATGGTAACCAAAGAGCCCAAAACCTCCAAAGATCTCAGAGGTGAAAACAAAGGTTAAAGTACATCAAGGTCAGATCACACCATCCATTGCAGTCTTTGCTAAAATGGACTCAGTGAAGATGGCTGAGTAGGAAACCACTGATGAAAGCGAATCATAAAAAAGCGAGACTGTAAATTTCTGAAATGCTTGCTGACAGGCCACCAGCTTCTGGGATGATTTCCTTTGAACAGATGAGACAAAACTGGGGCTTTTTGGCAAGTAACATCATCTCTATGTTCAAAGACACAAAAATAAACCATGCAAAGAAAAAGAACATTGGGCCACATGTATGAAAACTGTCTAGATCTAAAACTCACTTTGTTGCCCAATAGCAACCAATCAGAGCGCCCCTCTCATTTTTCCAGATCACTATATGAAATGAAAGGGGAACTCTGATTGGTTGCTATGGGCAACAAAGTGAATTTTAGACCTAGACAGTTTTCATACATATGGCTCATTGTTCTTAGTGTGAAACATGGAGGACAAAACATATGTTTTTGGAGCTGCTGTGCTGAATCAGTCACACAGTTTCTTGAATCTATGCAGGGTACAAATTCCGAGACTTATAAGGCGTTCTGGAGCAAAATGTGCTACCCAATGTTAGAAAGTTTGATCTTAGTCGTAGGTCATGGGTTCCACAACAGGATAATAGCCCAAAACACACAGCTAAAAAACATCCAAGAATGGACTGAAAGCAAAGTATTAGACTATTCTGAAGTGGTGTTTATAAGCCCTGATATAAATCCTTTCGAACATCCCTGGAAGGAACTGAAACCTGTAGTCTGGAGAAGGCAATTTCACACCTGAGACAGCTGTAGCAGTTTTCTCATGAGAAGTGGGCCAAATACCAGTGGACAGGGGAGAAATCTCATTGAGAGTTACAGAAATTGTTTGTTTGCAGTGATTGTCTCAAAAGGTTGTGCAATAAAATTTTAAGATAAAGTGACAATTTTTGTCCAAGCCTGTTTCATTATTATTTTTTATGATTAAAAAGTGATTAAAACTTGTTTTTGAGCAAATTTAAATTTTTTAATATTTCTGCCAGTTTCAAATTACTTTAGTGAACATTATTCCATTATTTAATGGAAGAGTACCAAAAATTTTGTCCATACGTGTTTACAACTCCCTAAGCAAAAAGCTTTTGGAGTAGTTTAAGCTTGTATTTCATAATATGATTCCTAAAAGAGATTCCTTTTAAAACCGAGTAACAATGATGTCCCCTTCCCTCCCCTACTGGAAAGTCACCAGTTATTTCCTACACAAACATATTCTATATTCAGAGAGTAAGTTATTTCCTACACATAGATAGAATGCTCTTGCAATTACGTGGGACCCCTGGGACAATATCAGTTGCCATGGCTGCTTTAGGTATAGTTACGCCCAGGTTTTGTACTTATATATTCTGTGGACAGTCTTTTAGTGTAAGTCTCCTGTCAATAGGTTGATCTCTGGTATTCCACTAACAAGACTCTCAGGTGCAATCTGTGGGTAAACTCTGCACAAAGTGCTGAAATCCCATAAAGCACTTACGCGGGAGGAATAAAGCTGAAATCCCATAGTGCACAAGCAAAAGGAGGAATAAAGCTACATGAAAATCACACTGAAATTAGTCGACTAAATGTGTAATAAATGGACATGTGGCACCATTTTGTTACATTTATCTATTTTTAGTGTTTGTGTGAAAATCTGGCTCTATACCTGTACTCTATACCTGGCTTGCGAAACCTCTTTACCCTTCCTTTATCCGCAGAGACATTATAGAGTGTCAACATACTACTTCACATTAAGTGCTTTGGCAGTCCTAACTATCATTCCATATGTGCAGTCATATTCTGTCTCTCCTTGAGATGTCTGCTACGTTATTAGCCATTGAGAAAGATCATTAGCGTCCTTCAGGTCTCTCGGTGAAAAGCTGCTATTGACCTACTGCAGGTGGTAACTGCTTCAGGCTAGAGCTGTGCTTAAATAGTCAATCAATGCCACCATGTATTTCTTAAGTTTCTTTTACAACTTGTGATAGTTCATGCATTATTCGCAGATAATATAAAACACTACAGAGAACTAATATTTTTAGTGTTCTCTATAGGTTATCAGGTTAAAGCTGAAAATTAGATGTAATAGATTAATAACTGGATGCATGAAATATACAGCACCCCACAATCTATTTTTTTAGACCATGGTTCAATGGTCAAGTATTTTAATTCGGGAATGGGTATCAAAAAGAAAACTGATAAAAAGGAATAGAAAAATTGAATATCGTTGTACAGTCAGGATTTGTTTCAGGAAGTAATAAAAAATATTAAGTTCTTAGAACGTCAGAGATTTAGCTAAATTCAACCTTAGATGAACAACAACACACAAAAGATTTCCGCATGTCATTTTCTATTCATCAAACTTGAAGCGTCTGAAAAGTACTTAATGACCAGCACATTTTTTAATTTTTGCCTCCTTGCATTTCAACAGTCATAACTTTTTTTTTTTTTTCAGTGATGCAGTGGTATGAGGCCTTGTTTTATTTGGGACAAGTTGTACTTTTTGTGGGAATAGTTTAAGTTCACTTATAAATTATTGCAGAATAAAAAATAAAAAAAATTCAAATTAGTTTTTTTTACACCATTCACATTTCACACTTAACTTGTTAGATTAATTCTACAAGTTATTATGGTTATGTGTATACCTAATATGTGTACTTTTTTGTGTGTGTAAAGTACGCACAATTATTCTTTTATTAAATATTTATTTTTATTTTAGTATGTATTTTATTTATTTTTTTCTACCCTTTTTTATGTTATTTACTTTTTTTCCAATCTCACGAAGGGATAACTGTTCTACATTTTTTTTTTTTACACATAATAATGTATTAGCATATTCATATATGCTAATACATTATAATCCATGTCAGTTTTACACAGGCAGCAGTCAGTGCAGCACACAGTCTGCTCTGATTGCAGGCTTCTTACACAGACAGCCCTGGGACTATTCTAGGTCCCCAGGGCTGAATATACAGCCATTCTCCTGGGCTCATTGGGAGTCATTGGGAGTCCCGATCACTCGACAGAGTAGGGGAAAGCGCTTTGATTATGCTGCGGTCACGGCAATCAAAGGGTTAAGCGCTGGGGAGCAGAGGTTTCCCCCGCTCGCCGGCGCTTGCAGGAGCTGCGCTGGGAACAGGGCTGTGAAGGTCAGCTCTGTTCTCAGCGATGCTGCGGCGCCGGGCGCCACAAACCCCGATGTCTGCAGCGATGCCAAAAGACATTGTTGGAGATTGCAAAAGTCGTCGGGCAGTCGTTAAGAGGTAAAGTCCCGCCACAGCATTTTAGTAGGCCAAACACCTCAGTTTCAGTTTCATCTGCCAAAAGGACATTGTTCCAAAAGTCTTGTAGTTCCTTTAGATGCAACTTGCAAATCTGTCATATTGCACATGCTATCAGATCTGTTGGCAGCATATTATAAAGGAGGAGGAGCTGAGGAATTTAATATATTGTTCTGCAATTAAATATTTAGTAGAACTTATGTTTATTCATTAAAATCCCTGATTATTCCGGGTTAATGCGTCCAGTGGGCAGTGTTATGACTGATCTCTGTATGCACACTCATACAAACAAGGCTGTCAGTCACTAATAGGAAGGCAAAGAGTTGATCCAGCGTCCGCCATAAAAAAGCTTTAAGTAGAAATTAAATTCACAGCTGAAAATAAAGTTTCTGTTACATAAATAATGACACAGTGGAATCAGTTGTGTGTGATTTTTTTTTTTTTTTTGAGGTTGTGTTTACCTCATACTAAGACCTTCTAATGACCAGATGTCTTGATACGTTAAAACATAGGGCGACATGTTTGGACGGGCTTTTCGCCCGTTTTCTGGCGTATACTGCGCCTCCCGGCCCGAATCTTGCTGTCGGACGCAGGGATGCAGTGTTAGGCGCAGCGTTCGCCACTTTCAGCTGCGCCCCGCATGAAGGGGCGGGCAATGGGCGCGGTGTAGGCGTTCCGGGGCGGGACGCGGCGCGCTTGAAAACCCCGAGGAATGTACGATCGCGGCTCGCTAAAGCGCGGCGCAATGCAGCGCTCGCCAGGCAGATCTAGTTTATTTTGGTCTAAATGCTCCGGCGGCGGCGAAGTGAAGCAAGAACGTAACATGCGAGGAAGCAGATAGAAGATTGCAACAGAAATCTCGGCGCTCAGCTCCGTGCGGCAGGAGTATGATTCCGAAAAAAATCGCCTTTATAAAGGCAGAAAACATTGTCAGAAAAGAGCTCAACCTCAAAAATAAAAATAATAATAAAAAAAATCACTTTCCAAAAATCTAGAACAGCGCAATATCAAAAATTAGGATATTGGAAATTGCCGGGAAATACAGTAATTCAAATTCTGAAAGCTATTCTCATTGGTCGGTTATCCAAGGATCAATAGTATTGGTGTAACAAAAATAAAGAAACATGATTTTATTGATTTAATTTTTTTTTTTTTGTTACCCCCATATTATTATTCATTTTATATACACATCGGGACATCTTCTGTAGTCTTATCTTTTGTTTTTCGGCCATGTACAGTTTTATTTCAGATTGCATTAGAAAACCCATAGGAGCGTCGCTCGCTCTCCCATTGGTCCAAATAACCACGCCTCTTTTAACTTAGCCAATCACAGAGCTCGCTCGGAATTTCTTTTCCCCATAGAACTCTATGAGAAAGTAGCTCGCGCTCTGATTGCCTAAGCTGGACGAGCCCCCGCCGCTTCAACCAATCAGCTCATTTCTGCCTTTTTACTGTATTTTGAACTGTTCCGCCTTTGAATATGATTGGTCAATTTTTCTCCATAGGTTATAATGGGTCCCTGTCGCTCCTATTCTGATTGGTCAATTCTCCTCCATAGGATATAATGGGCCACTGTCGCTCCTATTCTGATTGGCTGGTTTATGCCGACCAATCAGAAGAGCTTAAACAATTTGAATTACTGTATTTCCCGGCGATTCTCTCTATTGCAATTCCTTATGTAGCGCCGGTCTCGGCGACAAACGCGTTGTTTGGGATTTAACTGATTTATTTTTAGAGAAGGTTTCAGCGCTTTATCTGATAATGTTTTACACTTAATAAAAATGATTTTTTTTATTAATACTTCATGCCGCACGGCGCTGAGCGCCGAGATTTCAGTGCGCCGATCTCTCCATAGACTACAATGGGAGAAGTAGCTCGCGCTCTGATTGGCTGGGATAGCCAAGCCACCGCTAGCTCAGCCAATCAGCTCTTTTCTGTCTTTTTACTGTATTTTGAACTGTCCCGCCTTTGATTTTGATTGGTCTATATTTCTCCATAGGTTATAATGGGACACTGTCGCTCCTATTCTGATTGGTCAAAACTTCTCCATAGGTTTTAATGGGTCTTTGTCGCTCCTATATCTGAAATGGCTGGCTTCTGCCGGACCAATGAGAAGCGCTTAAACAATTTAAATTACGTGTATTTTCCCGGCAATTCTCTCTCTATTGCAATTCTCTATGTAGCGCCAGTCTCGGCGACAAACGCGTTGTTAGGGATTTAAGTGCTTTATTTTTAAAGAAGGTTTCAGCGCTTTATCTGATAATGTTTTACACTTAATAAAAATGAGTTTTTTATTCATACTCCATGCCGCACGGCGCTGAGCGCCGAGATTGCATTGCGCCCATCTCTCCATAGACTACAATGGGAGAAGTAGCTCGCGCTCTGATTGGCTGGGATAGGCAAGCCACCACTAGCTCAGCCAATCAGCTCTTTTCTGCATTTTTACTGTATTTTGAACTGTCCCGCCTTTGATTTTGATTGGTCAAAACTTCTCCATAGGATATAATGGGTCTTTGTCGCTCCTATTCTGATTGGTCAATAGTTCTCCATAGGTTTTAATGGGACACTGTCGCTCCTATTCTGATTGGCTGGTTTATGCCGACCAATGAGAAGAGCTTAAACAATTTGAATTACTGTATTTCCCGGCAATTCTCTATAACCCAATTCCTTATGTAGCGCCGGTCTCGGCGACAAATGCGTTGTTCGGGATTTTATTAATGTATGTTTATAGAAGGTTTCAGCTCTTTTTCAGAGGATATTTTACACTTAATAAAAATGATTTTTTTATTCATACTCCATGCCGCACGGCGCTGAGAGCCGAGATTGCATGGCGCCGATCTCTCCATAGACTACAATGGGAGAAGTAGCTCGCGCTCTGATTGGCTGGGATAGCCAAGCCCCCGCTAGCTCAACCAATCAGCTCTATTCTGCATTTTTACTGTATTTTGAACTGTAACGCCTTTGAATTTGATTGGTCAATAGTTCTCCATAGGTTTTAATGGGTCTCTGTCGCTCCTATTCTGATTGGCCGAGATAGCCAAGCCCCCGCTAGGTCAGCCAATCAGCTCTTTTTTGCATTTTTACTGTATTTTGAACTGTCCCACCTTTGATTCTGATTGGTCAATAGTTCTCCATAGGTTTTAATGGTTCACTGTCGCTCCTATTCTGATTGGCCGGTTTCTGCCGACCAATGAGAATAGCTTTCAGAATTTGAATTACTGTATTTCCCGGCAATTTCCAATATCCTAATTCTTGAATTAGGATATTTGGAAAGTGATTTTTTTAATGTATTTTTTATTTTTGAGGTTTGAGCTCTTTTCTGACAATGTTTTACGCCTTTATAAAGGCGATTTTTGATTCATACTCCGCACCGACATGTGGAATGATTTCTCGCTGTTTTCCAGCCTGTCTCGCATCGGAACAGATTTTCGGCGCAGTCCCGCACAGCGCCTAAGTCCCGCACTGCACCCCACACACTGGCGAGGCGCAGGGAACTTTTCCCCGCATGTATGAGCGCACCTTCTCGGACGGCGAATCTTTGGCGCAGCGCCGCTCTGCGCCTAAGTCCCGCACTGCGCCCCACACACTGGCGAGGCGCGGCGGACTTTTCCCCGCATGTATGACCGCACTACCTCCGGCGGCGAAACTCAGGCGCAGCCCCGCACTGCGCCTAACACATTGGCGAGGCGCGGCGGACTTTACATAGGATGTATGAGCGCGCCCCGGCCCCGACATAAATCAGGCGCAGATTTCGCCGGAAAACCGGCGGAAAGGTGCGCCCCGACGTGGTTTTAATATTGTTCAGGATGGAAGTATCTTTAATGAGAAACATAATACAAGAAGGAGTGCAGAAGGTGTATTTCACTGAAAGAGCAGTAGATGCTTGGAACAAACTTCTAGGAAATGAGGTTGGAAAAAAAATAGTGGGGCCACATGCAAGAAAACTGTCTGGGTCTAAAATTCATTTTTTTCCCCATGGCAACCAATCAGAGTGCCCATTTCATTTTTCCAGAGCACTATATGAAATGAGAGGGGCACCCTGATTGGTTGCTATGGACAACATAGTGAGTTTAAGACCTAGACAGTTTTCGTACATGTGGCCCTAAGTATATGTAAAACTGTCTGGAATAAAATATATATTTATGTCCTAAGAGAAAAATACAAATTAAACAATATAAGGTCAGACTATATTAACCATTTAGTATTTTTCTGCAGTCAATCTTCTATGTTTCTACATTTTATGTCAAATTGTAAGGGCTAGATGACTGGGTCAAAGCATCACTAAAATGAGAGATCTTATGAGATGATCTGTGTATGCAGTGGTTTATACCTACCATATGAAGTCCAAGGTGACAACAGGTGAGTCAACAACAGTACCATGAGTGTCCATGGCTCCAGTACAGTAGCTGTATAGGTCACATGCCCAAGAAAATCTATTATAGTATTAATTGGTGAAAATGGAAATGCTGGGTATGATAGAAAGGCGTCAGAGCACTCAGTGCAGCACAGCTTGTTGAATATGGGGCTGCATAGCCAAAGACCAGTCAAAGTGTCCATGTAGATCCATGTCCACTGCCAAAATTGCCTAAAATGGATATCTGAGCATCAAAGCTAGACCATGAAGCACTGAAAGAAGGTGGCCTGATCTGATGAATTATGGGCTTTTTTTTACATCTTGTGGATGTCTGAGTGTGTATGCATAACTTAACTCACATGTACTTTTGGTAAACCTTGAGTTGAGTGCTGGCATTGAGTTACTCTGACACTTACCACCTACCCAAATCAAGTAACTCCTTCCATCACAACAGTGTTTCCTAATAACAGTGGCCTCTTGTAGCAGAATAATGCCACACCAGAAAAATTGTTTAGAAATGGCTTGAAGAACATAAGAAAGAGTTAAAAATGTTGACTTGGAGTCCAAAATTTCCACACCTGAATCGAATTTGGCATCTGAGTGATGTTCTGAAAACTTGAGTCTCATCGATGGAGCCTTTACCTCTCAACATACAGTATGTCACCTTCATAAGTTTTGTGGAATCCATACCTCAATGGGAAGTGAAGACTAATTCGCTAAGTAAACTATAATGATAACTTGTTTTCATGATGATTGTCCAAGAATACTTTAGAACCTGAAACAAATATGAAAACAAATATGGTTCTTTTACAAACATGAACAAATACAGTGAACATTACCTTCTAATAATGGAGTGGTGAAAACATAATTTTCCTCCTTTCCACACTATGAGATGAAAGCAATGTTCAAGAGAATGAGTTTTGTTTTCTCTTGCATTACAATCATCATCCACGGGTGTCTTTACAATTTCATTAATCTGCCATTCAATTATTGGGCAAGTTGCATAAAGGTTTGGTTTCTAAAGCCAGCACCGATCTTCCTGTATTAAATTATTCAAGATACCATTTGCTCCACTGTATAAGTTAATTAATGATCTATTAGGTTGGTTTTTCCTGGCATAGGCTGTCATATTTTCAGCTGTGAATTTAATTTCTACTTAAGCACATAGAATTTTTTTTTATCTAAACGTATTAAGTTATGTCTTGGCTCTCAGTTCTGGTCAGAATTTGCAGTGTAAATTAGTTTCTAATGTGTGTTTCCTGTAAAGCTTGAAATATGATCTAATTGCTGTAGTGTTATGTGTCTTTAAGAAGAGTTATTGCTCCACCATATGCCGGATATCAGTTGCACTATCTCCACATATCTTGTCCAATACCAGAAAATACAGATAGCTAAAAATATTTACGAGTGTTTTCATCTCTGCTGCACAATTACATTCTCATGATCTGTAATAAATCTGCCTTCATACAGTTCCTCATGTGTAAAAACACCATGTATTATTTTCCCCAATATCATTATTATCTCTGGTGTCACTTGCTCATTAACAGTTCTTGGGTCAGTGGTACATTTCCTAAATTCATTTTCTGGATCAATAAAGAACATCAGCTCCTGTTTATCATGATCCTCACAGAGCTGAGCTCTGCTAATTGGCACACAGTGATCTATACTGCCATTTGGGGTCTAGTCATGATTATTATGCAGAAGCTGTCTACAGAAAAACAGAGCAATGGACTGATATCGTAAGAAAAAGCCCTGTTTTAAGAACAGTTTTAGCTGTCCAGGAATTTTACGCATCCAGTCATACATAGAGATAGTATAAACATTGTAACTTAGTACCCTTCATCAAGCTGAGTATTATGGCTGTGCTCATCCTCACCGGAATGCTTCAAAGTCACCTATTATTAAGAATAAAATTGAAACAATAAAAACATTGAGACTTTTTTTTACCATTAGGCTAAGTTCACATGGCATAACTGCGAGGTATAAGTACTCCCCGCAATTACGTCGGGACCTCGCGCCGATCGGTGCATACTCTCGCGGAGGGGGTCGGGGAGGGACCAGCCCGCCGGCCCCATAGACATTCATTACTAGCGGCGCATATTCGCTGCTAGTAATTGACATGTCACTTATCTCCCCACGCGTCGTATTGTACGAGCGGGGAGAGGAGGCGTAATTCATAGTTCTCTATGAGAACTGTGGATTACCGTAATGACTGTGGTGCATTTTGCTCGTATTTGAGCACAGTACGGTGTGAAATACGCCGTGACATGCGCTCCAGTTTAAGCCGTGTGAACATAGCTTTACTTCGTCTTGCAGTATAGAGTCTCTTCTTGTTGCTATGTAAGGCCCTGTTCACACGACGGATCCGTCATGTGAACGGGGCCTAAATCATGTCACTATTCAAAAAATTACAATAGAGAGTATATAGTCAAAAAATTAAACAAAATATTTTATTAATTACATTTAAAAACACACATCAAAATTGGAGGTATAAGAAAGAACAACCCAAATAACTGTAGGCTGTACATAGTTCCTCATGATAACAGCAAAATCCCCAGGTGAAATTGTCAAAGAAAGTTCCAAATATAGGCAAATACAGAAGTATACATAATGTAATATCATAAATGCAGATACAAAGACACCATAAATAGTTTCTATACGTAAATACTAGTTGTACATATGAGTATCCAGAAATGCATTAAAGAGTATATATAAAGCGATGTTAATACCTAAAATAGTATAGGGAAAAAAGTAGTGGGATTTGAGGAGCCAGCCAGCCACCCCTACGCGCTTTTCACGTCCCTTGCTTCTTCAGGGGGTACAGGGTTCAAGATCACACACATCTAAATACCTTAACAATAGTAAAATTACACCTGAGGCGCATTTCAGGCACACGTGCAGTGTTCGGAAGAGGCGGGCATCACTGCCCCACTTCCGGCAATCCCGCACAGGCGCGCATGCGCGAAAGAGAAAAACTTCCGTACATGCGCACAAGGCGTATGGAAACCGAGAATGGAAACGGCGCCAGGCCTCTCACACCGCGCGCGTGCACTAAATCATGGTTGTCCAAACAAAAAATCAGCTAAAGGATTTGTATGAATTTAAAAATTACATTCCAGAGTTTGAAAGGATGTGGAAAAAAGTGATTCTGAGTGGTGATGAGCGATTGTGTCAACTATCGTTATCGGATCGATAGTCGATAACAGATTATCGCCGATTACCATTAAAGTCTATGGGAGAGAAACAACAACTTCATTCTTACACCCAAACAGGGGTGGAGAAGCTGGAATTAACATCCAGAACAGTCAAATGGATACGTGCTACAAGACAATTAGGCAACAAGAGTCACAGAAAAAAACTGACAGACTATTCACTATCCCTGTCTTGTACCACAGCATGACCCTTAAACCTGCATGACCCACAAATTAAAAAGTGCCAGAAGGCAGTATTATTTGAACCATCATTTTAGTTGAACTGGACATTGACTATCCCTGTCCTGTACCACAGCATGACCCCCAAACCCGCATGACCCACAGATTAAAAAGTGCCGGAAGAAAGTAGTCTTTGAACCACCATTTTAGTTGAACTGGACATTGACTATCCCTGTCCTGGAACGCAGCATGACCCTTAAACCTTTCTGACCCACAGATTAAAAAGTGCAAGAAAAAGGAGTCTTTGAACCACCTGGAAGCAGGTTGCACTAACCACTGAAGAACAGGTTGGCGATGCTGATCGTTACTGAGAATCACAGGGCACCGACCCAGCGATGACAGGCCAGACAGTCCTGCAACCGACGTTCCGCTCGCTTGCGTGTTGTCGCCAGCACTGAAGTATACCTTCTCTCGTACCTCTCCCCTCCATGTCCTACACCCCTCTTAGCTCGCTTACCATCTGCAGTTTGCTCCCATGTTCAGAAAGATAAAAATTTAAAAGGTATGGAAGAGTTTTTGACAGTCTATTATTGAAAGTCGGCAAATCCCAGCTATTCTTCAATCTCACTAATTTAAAACAGCCAACTAGGATTAGAAACAGAATTGTTTCTATCAAATATCTGTGAAATTCAGTCTGGTGGAAGAACCGTAACACAAAATCAACAGTGTTCTACCTTCAGTCCCTGAGATTTACAACTGCCCCGTAGGACTAGCAGTTGATATTTTTCAACAAACTATCATAAAAAAGCACGATTACCCCGCCAAACTGAAAAAAAGCGATGACGATTGTTCAACTATCTTATCGATTTGATAGTCAATCGGAAATTATCAAGGATTTCCCAATAGTCGATAATAGATTATCGCGATACCATTAAAGTCAATGGGAGCTTCATTCTTAACCCAAACAGGGCTGGAGAACGGGAATTTCACCCCAAACAGAAAAACGGGATCGTGCTACATTTTAGGAAACCATTTGGGTTCCCCAAAAGTCACAGAAAAAAACTCCAAAACCATTCACTATCCCTGTTTTGACCACAGCATACCCTTAAACTGCAGCCCCACAAATTTAAAAAGTGCCAAAGGCGTATTATTTGAACCACATTTAACTTGAACGGGGGGACATTGATTATCAGTCCTGGCCACACAAGACCCCAAACCCTTTCATGACCCCAGATTAAAAAGGTGCCGAAAAAAAATTTTAACCACCATTTTAGTTGAACGGGAATTTGACAATATGCCGGGACCGCAGATACCATTAAACCCCTGACCCACAATTAAAAGTGCCGGAAAAAGGAGTCTTTAGCAACCTTTTTATTTCACGACATTGACTTACTTTCCTGGACTGCACAGACCCCAAACCTGTCTGACCCACAGAAAAAAACCCAAAAGAATCTTTGAACCCCCATTTATTTGAACTGGACATTGACTATACATTCCTGTCCCCGCAGCATACCCCCCAAAACCTGTATAACCCCAATTTTAAAAAGTCCGGAAAAAGAAGTCTTTGAACACCATTTAGTTGAACTGACTTGACTATACATGTCCTGTACCGCGCATGACCCCAACCGTATGCCCCACAGTTAAAAGTCCCGGGAAAAAGGAGTCTTTAAACCCACCTTTTTTTATTTTGGGGAAAGACTTTTGGGGAAAACCCAAAAAAAAACCCCTGTCCCAGTAAAAACCAAAAAGTTTTAACCCCATTAAACCCCAAAAGTACCCCCTAAAAACCCCCAAACCCAAAAATTTAAAAAGCCCGGGAAAAAGGAGTCTTTAACCACTATTTTAGTTGAACTGGACATTGACTATACCTTCCGGCCACGCATACCCCAAAACCCGCATGACCCACATGACGATGATAAGACACTTTTTGGCCATGACGGGGGGACAAGTAAACCGCTGGATGCAGGTTCTTTAACCACTGAAGACAGATTGGCGACGCTGTTCGTTTATGAATTCAAGGGCGCTGCCCCAGGATGACGGGCCTAGCCCCTTTAAACCCGACATCCCTGGCTTGCGTGTTTTGCCAGCACTGGAAGGAGCCCCTTTCTCTGTACCTCTACCTCCATGTCATGCACCCCTCTTTGCTCCTTACCACCTGCATTTTGCTCCATTTTTCAAAAAAGAAAAAAATTTTAAAAAGGGGTATGGAAGATTTTTGACATTCCCTTTTATTAAAAGCGGCAAAACACAGCTATCTTAAATCCTCTAATTTCCTACAGCCAACTAGATTAAAACTAAAAGTTTTTCTTGAAAATACCTTAAAATGGGGTTTTGTGAAAAACCTAAACAAAATCAACCCGTGTTCTTCCTGCTTTCCCAGGATTTAAAACTGCCCAGTAACTGTTTTAATAGTTTTCAAACAAAATATAAACCAAGTGCGCTATCTGCGTCAAACTGAATTCACCGACGAAATAAAACTATTAAAGTTACACGGATCTTTTTTCAAAATTTACAAAGAGAACAGTTTTTAGAAAATTGCTAGAATTTCGTACAACTTGGCTATTTGAAAAAACTAGGGGCCCCACCACTGCAATACAGCTATTTTAAAGTTTTACGGATGACAAACGGTGTTTTTTGCACCAAGAAATACACCCCAGTAACTAAGAAATTTTTGATCCAAATTTAAGTAGAAGGTGGCTATTTGAAAAAAACTGGCACCCCAAAGTGCAATACACTATTTAAATGTTAACGGATAATAAAAGGTTTTTTGCACCAAAGAAATACAACGGGAATTACACAAAAAATTTTGATTTTAATATAAGTACAAGATGGGTCTTTGAACAAAAATGGCCTGCGCCAAAGTGAAAAAAACCCTTTTTAAATTGGAAACACGCAAAAAAAAATTAAAGGGAATGCGCTCACCATGCAATCCTGAAAAGGCTATAGTAAAATGAACTCCACACTCCTCTGGCTCTCCTTCCTCCGGGCCCAACCGCCCGCCACGCCCCAAGACTCAAAACCAAAAAGGGAAAAAAAGGGTACGATGGATATCTTTAAGCCAAGTTTACTTGTAAGAAGGCACAAAAAAGGGGGGTACAGACAGGGATAAAGACCGCGCTTTTTGGGCGTAACGGAGCCCTTTTTCACGGAAAAACATAATTTTAAATGTGTACGGATAATAAAAGGGGGGTTTGCACCAATGAAAAAGCAACAGCAGTTACTAAAAATTTTTGTATCCTAAGTAAGCAAGGTGGTCTTTTAACAAAAATGGGCCCCGCCCAAAATGAAAAACACCTAAATAAATTGTGTACGATAAATTTAAAAAAGGGGTTTTTTCACCCAAAAAATAAAAAAGCATTTAAAAAATTTCGTATCCTAATGTAAGTACAAGGTGGGCCCCTTTGAACAAAAATGCCTGTGCCAAAAGGGAAAAACCATAATTAAATTTGTACGGATAATAAAAGGGGGTTTTTGGACCGATGAAATACAACAGTTACAATCCCCAAAATTTTTTATCGTAATATAAATACAAATGGGGCTTTGAAAAAAAATGGCCTGCGCCAAAATGAAAAACACGTAAAATTAAAATTGTGTACGGAAAAAAAAAGGGGGTTTGGGCACCAATGAAAATCAACGCAACTAGAAAAATTTCTGTATCCTAATGTAAGACAAGGTGGGTCTTTGAACAAAAAAAGGCCTGTGCCAAATGAAAACACTAATTAAATTGTGTACGGGTAATAAAAGGGGGTTTTTGCACCTATGAAATACAAAAGCAATTTTAGCAAATTTTCGTATCGAAATATAAGACAAGATGGGTCTTTTAACAAAAAAAGGCCTGCCCAAAGGAAAAAAAACTAAATTTAAAAATTTTTACGGATAATAAAAGGGGGGTTTTTCACCATGAAAAACAACAGCATTTCTAGAAAATTTTTCTTATTTCCAATGTAAGTACAAGGGGCTTTGAAAAAAAACCGGGGTGCACAAAAAAAAAGGGACTATTTCACCTCAGTTTCGGAGGTGTTTCTGGCCAAAAAACTGGGTAAAAAAAAGCCATTTTTAATTAGGGTTTAAAACAGAGTCCCCGGGGTGAACAATATACAATCTCCTTTCAAAAGCCTGCCTGTCTGTTTTTCGCCCCGCCACCCCAAACCCCCAACCCCCCCCCCCCCCGGCCTTTTTATACGCTAAAAATGCTTTTTAAAAAAATCTCAGCCTAACTAAATAAGAACCCAAATTCTCTAATCCAAACCCATGTTTTAAAGTTCACAACTAAAAGCAAAGTTGTCTCCCCGGGGAACAAAGAGGGAAATGTGTCCCCCTGGGCCTGAGCTGAGCTTATTGAGGGAGTGCTAAAAACCCAACCCAACGTCCCGCTCTTTGAGACACACTGACAAAACTGATGCCCAAAAGGGAACTTTTTCCCTCAAACGAATTAGAATTTTAAAAAGGCTACATATGAAATTTAATTTTTTTTTAAAAGTTTTCCCGGGATTTAAAAAAAACCTTTTTTGAACTTTCAAAATGTTCCTGCTGTGACCACTGTTCCCCGGCAAAAAGGCCCAATTTCCCCAATTTTTATTTTTCATATTGGGAAAAAGGGCCCCCTTTTTCCTCTTGGGGGATTTTAAACCCTTTTTTTTCCCCCACAAAAAGGGGAAAGTCTTTTGATGGGGGTTTTTCATGAAATAGCTTTTCCCCCATCCTTTTTTTTAAAGGGCCCCTTTTTAAAACTTTAAAAATTAATCATGTCTCCCCCCGGGGCCGTCCTTTTCTCAAAGGCCAAAAAACGAATTTAAATTTTCCCTTTAAACCCCTCCTCCCAAAATAAGTTTCTCCGTTCCCCCTTTTTTAGTTTGGTTGCCCCTATTTGAACTTTTTTCCCCCCTCCCCTACATCCTTTTTTATAAACTAAGCCCAAAACTGGAAAAAAAGGGAAAATTTCAATGAGACCCCGCACCCAAACTTTTTATTGGGTTAAAAAATCCTTGGGCCCGCGAGTCCATGCCTCTTTTAATACATGCCAAAAAATCTTTTCTTGCCTTAGAGGTTGCTGATTGACTTGCATGCTGTTTTTTGTAGTCCTATTTACCAAAAAAAAACACCCAAAAACTTTCCCCACAATGATTCTTCCCCCCAATTTTTTTTTCCCCCCCGGACATATATACCTGCAGATTATTAGTACCAAAGATGCAAAAACTTTTACATTTAAACCACATTAACCTCAATTTTCCAAAAAGGAAAGTCCAAACACTCGTGTTCCATCTGCTTGCACTTTTCGAAAATCTTCCATAAAATTGCACTATACCAGCATACTTGGGGTTTAACGGCAAAAAAAATAAAAAAGTGCTATTAAATCCCCTCCCCTAATCTTTTAAAAAAATACATTAATAAACACATTTTTCCCCCGCCCCAAAAAACCCGGCACTGTTTGCGTCACCAGAGAATCCAAAATTTTCATGTACAGGGGCATAGAGGATAACCAAAACTGACTCTTTAAAAAACTCTTGGGTTTTAAGCCATGTGGGGCCCTTTTCATATTCAAAATTTTTTAACTTTTCTTGGACCCTTTATACACCACAAAAATACTAAATTAAATTTGGGGTAAAAACAGTACTGGTCCACTTCCCACCCACCGATATAGTCCCTTTTCCCCCTCTCCAAAAAACCCAAAGCATTTTCTAAATTGCCCGCCCTCCTCATCCCCCCAGTTTTTAAAAACTCCTGCAACCCCCTTTTAGAATTTCCTGTTTCCCCCCTAAACAACTCCCTTCCCTTCAGGTTCAATTTTTTTCTGTAAAGGGAAAAAAAATTGTACCCCCCC
This sequence comes from Phyllomedusa bahiana, assembly GCA_025379985.1. Lineage (NCBI taxonomy): Eukaryota > Metazoa > Chordata > Amphibia > Anura > Hylidae > Phyllomedusa > Phyllomedusa bahiana. Next base: position 46,748 of record JAODAL010027503.1, read on the forward strand.
CGGGAAAAACAACTTTGGGGGGCCTAAGAACCCAAAACCCCTTTTGCCTACAAACCCAAGACTTCAGCCATGCATTTTTAAATCCCGAGCTCTACTGGTTTTTCCCGAAAACCATTGAATAAAAGGGGACCCAGTCTGAGCCTTTGGGGGACAACCACTTTTAACCAGGGACCAATCCCGAGTAGGAATCAATTTTCCCCCCACTCTCTGAGTACGAACCAATTTCTAGTTTTTTTAAACCAAATTTACACAAAGTTATTTCTAACCCAATAGGGTTTTTTTTACCCAACAAACGTTTATGATGGACAGGTAAAAACCCTTTCAAAGTCTAAAAAAAAAAATATCTACAGACCAAAACCCCCTATCCCCCGACCCTACTCACCCTTTTTCCCTAAAAAAAATTAGGGTTTGGGCTGACACTTATGTCCTTATTTAAAAACATGCTGGTTTAAACGCTTTTTAATGTTATGTTCACCACAAATTCCTGTAGATAGTCCCCCTTTTTGAGCCCCTCAAACTGTTTTTCCCCCCAATGGGGTGTAAACCTTATGGTCTTTAATTACCTAGGGAAGACTTAGAACCCCTTTTTTTTCGATGAGAACCCCCATTTTTGGCCTTTCCCAATCCCTTTTGGCACATAAACCAGTCACCCAAGAGAAATAAAAATCCTTTAAAAAATCAAAATTTTAAAAGGGGGACTGAAAAAATCCGAGCTGAGCCCGTAAGAACTCTTGGTTGTAAGCCATATGGGCCCCGAAACCCTTTTTTCAAAATTCAATTTAAATTTAAAATTTTCTTTGGCCCCCTTTTTTTTCACCAGCCCAATTTTCTAAAATTAGTTGGGGGAATTTAAAAGTACTGGCACCTTTAAAATCCCATCAGCTCTATCACTTTTCACCCCCTTAGTACTTTAAAAAAAAACCACCTAAAAAATAAACCCCACTGGCCCCCCCCCCACCGTTTCTAGCATTGCTCCCCCTTATTTCTGACACCCCCTACATCCCATTGGGACCCACCAAAATCAGCCTCATTTTTTTATAAACAAGCTGAGGAACCCTAAATTTAGTACTCTGCCCTTTTTCCTTTATCAAACCCGTGTCCACTGCCCATTAAATGTTTTTAAAAGGTCCTATGTGCTCTGACTTTTGCTTTTTTGGCATTTTTATGTTTAAAGAATTTCCTTTTTGGGGGTTTTTCTTTCTGTCCTTGGGCCCCCTGCCATTTTTATTTTTTATTTAAACTGATTTGAACACTTTTTTTTTTACAAAATTTTATTAAGCTCTTTTTAATTTTCAAAAAGGGTAGTGCTGACCCCTTTGACATTTTTTAAATGTCCTTTTTATTATTTATTTCCCTTTTAACTGAAGGGAAAAAGCCAAGCTGGATTTAATTTTAATTGTCTATACTTTTTTTCCCACAGGAATACAATGTGCTGTAAATTTCCCCAGAGTATATTCAAAGCTCTTCCATTTGGCTTCTGCATCACTATTTGATACTAGTTGCTCCCAGTCTGTATCCTGTATTGTGGCCCTCAATAAGAGGAAGTTGGCTTTTTTAAAATTAAATGTTTTTTCACTTCTGAGCTGTGTTTGTTTTTAACAGTTTAGACTAAAATGAATTATACTGTGGCCGGTGTTAACAAGATTTTCAGAAACAGTGACCGCTCCAACAAGTTCTGCTTTGTTAGAAATTACCAGATCCAAAAGAGCATCACTTCTAGTGGGACCTTTCACAAACTGTAACAGGTTGAGGAACTTCCTCTCCATTGCAGTTGAAGGAGAACCATGATCCTACTCAATATTGGGGTAATTGAGGTTGTCCATTATTACCACTGTACCCGCCTATGCTGCCTGTTCCATTTATTTATCCACCTGATCCTCTATCTCCTCAGTGATGTTAAGGGAATCTATAGATTACAGCAAAAAAAAAAATTTCTTAGTTAACCCCCTTCGTATTTCCACCCACAATGTTTCCACATCTTCACCATCTTCACCCGCTATTGCCTCTTTCACGCTTGCCTTCATATCACTCCTTACATACAGTCACGCTCCTCCTTCCTTAATGTTTGAACTGTCCCTAGCAGACTCCCTTCCATTCAGGTGCAATTGATCTGTTGGAGACAGATTGTACCCCAATGGAAAATTAGCCCAGTGCTGTAAGATCCCAACCCCTTCTGTCCTACACCAAGACTTCAGCCATGCATTTAACTCCCTAAGCTCCCACTGTCTTTCCTGTGTCGCGTCTAGCACAGGTGGTATTCCGGAGAACATAAACTTGGAGGTCCTTCCCTTCAGCTTGGAGCCTATGGTAACGTATGGGATTATACATTACCCATTCAGTAGACAGCATGTGATTAAGCATCACTTCTTCAGTAGACGGCATGGGATTATACATTAGACCTTTAGTAGATAGCATAGGATTATACATTACACATTCAGTAATTGGCATGAGATTACATGAGATATTGAGATACCCATTGGTCTAGTTCACCCCCCACAGTTCACTTCTCCACCCACCAATATAGTCTGCCTCCTCTCTAACCTATCTACTCATGCATTTTCTTTATTGTCCTCCCTCCTCATCCTTAGTTTAAATACTCCTGCACCCCTTCTAAAATTCTCTCCCCCAGCAAAGCAGACCCCCTTCTATTCAGGTGCAATTAATCTGTAGAAAACAGATTCTATCCCAATGAAAAATCAGCCCAGTGCTCTAAGAATCCAAACCCTGTCCTACACCAAGACTTAAGCCATGCAATTCTCTGAGCTCCCGCTGTCTTTCTTGTGTAGCGCATGGCACAGGCAATATTCCGGAGAACACAAATTTGGAGGTCCTACCCTTCAGCTTGGAGCCTAGTTCTTTAAAATTATTATTTAGGATCCTCGACCTACCATGTATTCTGTCATTGGTCCCAACAAGAACCACAACAGCTAGGTCATCGCCATCCCCTCCCGGTAATTTATCCACCCAGTCCACCACATGCTGAACACTGGCACCAGGTAGACAGCAAACCAGTCGGCAAATTATTTTATCAGTCTTCCTGATTATAGAATCCCCTATGAATACTAACTGTCTTTTCCTACCTGCATTCCCATCCCCCTATCTACTAGTTGGGCTGCTCTTCTGGCTGCAAAAAAGAGCAGTATCCAATAGGGCTGCCATTTATGAGACCGATGTCCAAGCATTATCATCCAACTTGGCAATTTTGCTAGGAGGCTCAGGAGCAGAAATGGTCTTCCTTTTTCTATCCTATTGATGCAAGGTGGGAACCCTCTTTGAATTAAAATCCTAGAGCACAAGTGTCAAACACAAGGCCCGAGACCTCATTTTATTTGGCCCACAACTGCATAGCAAAAGAGGCTCATGTATATACATATTATACAGTCTTACAGTAACATTCGCTCCTTTGAGGACAACCATAATGATGATGTGGTCTTGATGAAAATGAGTCTGGCCCCCCTATCTTAAAGATTAATGGCATATTCTTAGATAAGTCTTGCATGTCTGATAGGTGGGAGCCTCATCACTGGGACCATGACCTGCCCAAAATTGCAGGTCCCACATCTCGATTTGTACTTAAGAGCTTAGTAGAACCCAACAGGTAAGGTGGCTATTTATATGTAGCACTCTTTACTTTCTAATAATGGATTGTCTATTGTAATGCAATTTATTACCCCAATCATGTATTGCATCGCTTTATGTGTTGGTAAAGGGACTATTTATCTATAATGTCTGGGGGCACAAAAGCAATTAGAACATTGTTTTCTGGATGGATGAGACCAACTAGAGCATTTTTGGCTAACATTTTTGGTAAATACTGTATAAACTTACCATACCGTCTGTGAAAGATGGTGGTTTAATATCAGTGTTTGAGTCAGTTTTGCTGCATTTGGGCTACAATGGCTTGCTATCGTTAATGTAACTATGCATTATGAATTATAACAAAGATTTTGGAGAAAAATGTCAAAACATCTATCCGTGAGGTAAATCTCAAAAGAACGTGGGTCATGCAGCAAGACAATCACTCTATTCAGACAAGTGATTCTACCAAATAATATTTACAGAAAAATAAAGTAAAAATGTTGGAATTGCAAGTCAGACTCCTGACCTCAATCCAATAGAAATGTTGTGGAAGGACCTTTAGCGAGGGGTTCATGGGCAGAAACTCACAAAATAACAGAGTAGAAGCTGTCTTGTATGGAGGACTGGTTAATATTTCTCAGAGCCAATGTTTACGATGAATCAACAATCACTGGAAACATTTAGATGCAGTTATTGCTGCAAAAAGTAGACATCCAGATATTAAAAGAAAAGGTTTATGTACCTTTCCCTCCATAAATAAACGAGGAAGCCTAATATTTTTTACTTCATTTGACTTCTTTTTCTTTATCCACATTTAGGCCTATGTGAAAATATACCAAAGGCCAAACTTACAGCTCAATGACTGGAATAGAGACTGAACCCAGTAGAAGGCAATACAGGCCCCTGTGCTATTTGGGAAAGATAAACAGGTGTAGGTAATTGCTGAGCAGTATCTCACACACCCCTCCACTAGGGGGGCAATTAGATGATAAAAACGGCACATTGAATTAATAACTGTTCACACCAGTATGCAGAAAAGCCACAGTATAATACATGGGGAGATTGCAAAAATGCAAAAATACCGATAAGACAACCACTCACATACCTTCTATGCATGATGGGGGTGGTTGCGTATTTATTGCTATAATAAAGGGCGATACAAAAGGGCCAATAATGAAATACGTTGGTAACCATACGGCTTACAGCCTTAGTGCCACTATATCGTTTTGGGCGGGCTGTCCACACTTTTTGGGTGTCCAAACACAAAATCAGGAAACCTCTGCTCCACAGTATTTGGGGAAAAAAAATTACATATGGAAAAAACAAACATAAAGGTTTTATTGATACAGTGGCCATTATATGTACATTTTCAAGCCTCATCCAGGCTCCTCATTACTTGCAAGTCCCTACACATTTAAAAAAAAAAACTCACAGAAAAATGGAACATTATTTACTCAAAAATACACCAAAGGCCAGCTCAATGGCTGGACTAGACACTGAACCCAGTAGAAGGCAACATAGGCCCCTGTGGTACTTGGGAAAGATAAACAGGTGCAGCTTCAGCTTTAAGTCAGATTTATGCAGAAATATAGAAAATGTGGATACGATCACAAACTTTAAAACACAACTCTTTGTGTGTGTATATATAGTATATGGAAACTTCTGGTTTCATGCTGCATAAAAATAAAATGAATTATTTTTATATATTAATTTTAAAATTAAAATTAATATAATAAATATTTTTTTAAAAATATAAAATTTATATATATAATATATTAAAAAAATTTACACATATATAACGTACTTTAAAAAAAATTGCGCACCCCAATTCAAGGTTTAAATGAAAAAACACTTTATTCCACATGTCCACGGGGCAAGTTTGTTTCCCCAAAAAATTTAGCCGAAATTTTGCTGTGGAAAGCTGGCACCCCTGGGAATTTTTTTAATTTTTTTAGGCTGCCATTTTTCTATTTTTTTTTATAAAAATAAATAACTGCCCCCGCACTAAATATAATAAATTATAATAATTTTATATATATATATATATTTTTATTTTATTTATTTATGCACAAAGTTGAAACCAAAGTTTTTTTTTTTATATATTTATACCAAAAAAAATACATATATTATAATATTTTGTGGCAGATACCAGGGGGGCCCAGTGAGTCCAGGGTACGGAAGTTATCATGAGGTAGACCAAATTTTTCCCCTGGTTTAAAACCGGTGACAGCTAGTAGCCAAGAAAATGGGCTTGAAGGGGTCAGGGAAAAGGCATGGGGACCCGGGGCCCTTTGGGAAGAAGAAATTTGGGTCCCCGGTATCCTTCAGCAAAGAGGTAGAGTTGGGGCTCAGGGGCGCCCCCAGGAGCAATGGGGGAAGTGAACCCGAGGGGGAATAATATTGGGGAAGTTGCTGGGGGTTAAGTGGGGGTTGCTGGATCAAACCAAAAAGGGCTCCCCGCTTAATGAGACCCAAAATAGGAAGAAAATGCCCATGGGCACAATACCAACTAGTCTATTTTGGAAAAAGGGTACTAGGTTTTGTCGCTGGTAATAAAGGTTGTCAGAGTAAACCCCGTAAGTCGGCATACGGGCTTAAGGTTGGTGACATTGTTCTGAATGTGCATGTTTAGCCAATGGGGTAAGGGCTAACCTTCGTTCTCAGTGTGCGATGAGGGGCATGGTGTGACCCCCAGCTGAGCTGTGGTACAATATTGTCCCTGCCCCATAGGATGAAAGGGGAAAAGGTGGCCCCCGTTTAGGAACCCTCGACCCAGGAGGAAGAGTTGTACACGGTGATCAAGGTCTACGGCCTTTATCAAAGGGGGGGAGAAATGTGGCAAAGTGACCTTAGGTGGTCGCATGGTGATGCCACTAGGTGGAGAGACCTGGTGGAAACGTGCCACCGAGGGCCTGGTCTCAGTGGGGGAAGCCAGGTATTGTCAGTCAGCAATATTAGGTTGCTGACCCTAGTACATAGTATGGCTAATGTCCAGCCATTAGGGGCTGGCCTTCCCGGAACAACTGCAGATGGGTGGGTCGTTGTTCCCACGTTCCAGGTCTCCGTGTTCCAGCCCAGGTATTGGGTACGTCTCTGGAGACCTATTTAAGGCCTCCTACTCCAGAAGATCGGGGGACATGGTTGACTACCTGGCAGTGGTAGCAATAGGAGAGCTAGTGAGCTGAGACTCTGGCCCCCCAGAGGCTTGAAAGAAGCTGGGACCCAGCGGGAGACTGGGAGACAGTTTTTGGTGGGACTGGACATTAGGTCCTGTTCACCCGTGAGAGAGGGACTCTTTGAACACGTGTAATTAGTGGCCAGACAACCAAAGTTTTTGTTTATGCATTTGTTTCCTGTGTCCTGTCTAATAAAGCTGGCTGTGGCCAGTTTAAACCAGAAGCCGTTGTCAGAGTGCCATCTGTGTGACCCAAGCGGCGATCCTGAGCTAAAAGATCCCCAGAACGGTCCAGGAGGGCGTCCCGACAAGAGTAAGTCGTTACAATATATATATATATAATATATAATATATATATATATATATATATATATATATATATTATATATATATATATAATATATATATATATATATATATATATAATATATACTACCAGTTGAAACCAGAAGTTTACATACGCTATATAAAAAGACACATATGCATATATTTTTCTCACTATCTGACATGAAATCAGAATAAACCTTGCCCGTTTTAGGTCAATTAGGATTACCAAAATTATTTATATAGTTGTCATATGCCAGAATGATGAGAGCAAGATAATTTTTATTACTTTCTGCAAAGTCAAAAATTTACATACACTAAGATTACTATGCCTTTAAGCAAGTTGGGACAGCCCATATGATGATGTCATGTCTTTGGAAGCTTCTGATTTATTTGGCAACATCTGAGTTAATTAGAGACATAGCTGTAGATGTATTTTAAAGCACATCAGAAACACACTGGTTCTGTGTGTAATATCATGGGAAAGTCTAAAGAAATCAGCCAAGATATCAGGAAGGGAATTGTGGACTCACACAAGTCTGGATCATCCTTGGGTGCAATTTCAAGATACCTGAAGGTGTCTCATTCGTCTGTACAAACAATTATACGCAAGTACAAACAAGATGGGAATGTACAGTCATCATACCGGTCATGAAGGAGACAGGTTCTGTGTCTCAGAGATGAACGTGCTTTGGTCTGACATGCAAATATAAACCCCAAAACAAAAGCAAAAGACCTTGGTAAGATGCTGGGGGAAGCTGGTAAGATTGTATCACTATCCACAGTGAAACAAGTACTGTATCAACATGGGCTTAAAGGCCACTCTTCTGGGAAGAAGCCACTACTCCAAAAGAAACATATAAAGCCAGATAAATGTTTTCAAATCCACTCATGAACAAAGACCTACATTTTGGAGACATTTCCTGTGTTCTGACGAAACTAAAATTGAACTGTTTGGCCATAGTGACTAGAGATGGGCGAATTGATTCTAACGAAGTGGAATTCGTTTGAATTTTAGGAAAA